>JBBIGC010185488.1:0-14275 GCA_037576955.1 Lepidarchus adonis | reverse complement strand
GATTTATATCTGATTTATTTCCACATATGAATGAGGCCTGAATCCGATCTCAACATATCCGAATGCTGCGTTTTTTCCCTGTTTACACTGTCATGGGACAGATCCCATCTGTGTCTCACATCAGCAAAAAGTCGGAATTGGGTCACATTTGTGTAAATGAGGCCTTATTGTCCATGTAATAGACATGTCTGTTATTCCACCGTGCAGATGAAAAGTTATTAAGGAGAGTTGCAGTTCGAGATCGTTGCCTCTAGTTCTTCATTAGTAGTCAGTTTCTGTGACAGTGAAGTGTATAAAGTCCAGCAACACTGCTGTGGTCCTGCTCATGGATTAAGAGGATTGAGTGTAGGGCTATGCGGTATTGTTTCCTGTTTATAATAGAACGTTTTGCATTGAAAATCGATGATGTCGCAGGTTTGCACTTAAGTTCTCACGTTATCTGCACATTTACACTAGTGTTTTTTAAAATACATTTCTATTTGTTTTCCAAGTGGTTAGACCATGAATCCTATCAGAATTGTTTGCATTTGCTCTGAATTTTTCATTTGTAAATTATATCATTATTCGACTTTGCAGCCAATATTGTTGATAATTGTCGGGATAAAGTTGTACTTTTTAAATAATTTTTTATTATAAATGCTTGTCTTTGCAAAGCTGAACATTATGCGACTAAAAAGCCAGTGTTGAATGGATCTGTTTTCATATAGACATTTATATTGTCACAATTTTTTTTAACATTACTAGGGGCAATAAGAGTTTTAAAGCTATAAAGGGAACAAACAAATGATGCTGAAAACAGAACAATTACAGTCTATAATTATAAACTGCAAAGTCCAACTCCATCCCTAAAGCTGTATCAAGCTCTAGAGGTGGTGCAGACTTGTGGATGTGGTTTAGGAAACTGAGCTATAAAAATCAACAGAACTACACAATGTTGCTGAAAACTGGACAACAGGTCGGCTTATAGAGTTGGAGTGAATGGGAATCAGCTCTGGTGTTGTTTTTAAATAAATGACAGTACGTTATACTGTTTTAAAGCTGCCACCTTTTACTGGTGCCACCTTATGAGCTGGATGTAGTTTGAACTGGCTGAAATTATTCTCTGCATTTAACCCATCAAACATGTCTTGGCTAATGAACTACATCTGGGGTAAGTGACAGTGATGTAAACTGAAGGTCAGCGAGTGTATATATGGAGAAGCTGTGGTCTGTCTTTGCCACCACAAGGTGGTATCTGCTGCCTGTTCATCAAAAGACTGTCAACCCGTTCTCTACTTCCACTGGGCAGCTTTTGTACATCCTTTCATTCATTATTCAACAGTCAACTGTCCATGCTGTTGAAGAGAGGTGGAATTCATCTTGTTTTCCAAAACAAGTGGAGCAACATTTAACCAGGTAGGTGAACATACTGTACAAAATATTGTTGGTCCATGTGCTACTTAAAATGCCTTCAAATCTTCCTGGGCAGAATGTCCATGCTGTTATTTCTGTACTATTTCTAGGATTTCTTTCTCAGACAGATTGCTTATGCTAAAAGGCAACATTTCTCAGAACAAAAGAAAAAAAGAAGATTGGACAGTTTGGCTTAAAACCTGGACAATGAAGGTCAGCTGAATCTTCTAACCTTGTCTGTTCATAAAGTTAGTTCCTAAGTCAATTGGGGATTTCAGAACCAACAAATCAGCAGCACTAACTGAATTCTCTCAACACTCAAGGAAGCTGAAAATAGACACATCAAATTCATAAGCTGAGCTCTGGGCGCAACAGCCGCATAGATAACCACAGTTAAATGCTCCAAGAGATTAGTAGTATCGTCATTGTAAACACAGCAAAGCCTTGGTTGGCTTGGCTCATGACTGCATTTTGAAAACAAAAATGTGAACATGACATAAGTTCTAACTAAATACAAAGAATTTAAAATAGCTGGACGAAAGTATACTAGACAAAATGCAAATCTATAATTGGCCAAACTTGCTCAGTTCAGATTTTGTACACCGAAAAGTGTTTGAGGAAAACAACAAACTTTCTGCCTATGAATTTTTCATGTATTGATATATTTGTTTCATGGAAAGTGCTGTTCAAAGTAAACTCTGGCTCAGAAATTTTTAGTGAGAAACTCCATCAAAAGTTCTTTTTGACTTTGTAAAATGAAGTATATGTTCTCTACACAGTGGAATTAAGGTTTATATGCTTAATTTGGCTTTGGAAAAAAATCAGCTATGCAAAAGTAGTCACATTACATATACACTACCAGTCAGGTTTGGCCACGCTTGGTCATTCAATTGACTGGGAAAATGTATCCCTGACTTTTACTGTATATGTATTATTAAATATACACAAAAAAATAAAAATAAATAAAAGAAACGTGTTGTTCTAAACGTTATAGTTGGCACTGCCAAATTGTCACATTCATACATTTTTGTTTGAGCTGAGTTGGGTAGACTCATACAGTATCTCACAAAAGTGAGTACACCCTTCACATTTCAAAAAATATTTTATTATATCTTTTCATGGGACAACACCGAAGATATGACACTTTGACACAATGTAAAGTAGTCAGTGTACAGCTTGTATAACAGTGTAAATTTGCACACTGCCATTAATGTGTAGACTGCTGGCAACAAAAGTGAGAGTGAGATTGTGCATAAGTCGCCATTTTCCCTAACTGGTGTCATGTGACTCATTAGTGTACCAAGGTCTCAGGTGGGAATGTGAGGCAGGTGTGTTAAGTTTATTTCTACAGCGTTTTTTACAACTGACATTGTCACAAAGCAGCTTAACATAATTTACAGAGTCCGGTTCCAAGACCCTACGGAGGCAAAGAAAAAACTCCCTAAAGTGTAGGAAGAAACCTTGGGAGGAACCAATGCTCAGAAGGGGAACCCATCCTCCTCTGGTCGATAGCAGTGAGTGATATCAGACAGAGAATTTAAATTATTAATTAAAAACGGAGTAACAATGAGTCCAGTGTGTAGAGGCCTCTGTAGTTCCTTTGAAGTTGAGATCAGGTAAGTGGTTCTGTCCATATGGGTTCTCCTCAGTAGGTGTGAAGATGTACATCATGTCAGCATTGGTCTGCATCACCATGATCCAGGCAATGTGAATTCATGTGGCAATGAATTCTCTGAAGATCTGAAAAAAATAATTGTTGCTCTACATAGAGATGGCCTAGGCTGTGAGAAGATAGAAAACAGACCTAGGAGAGCTGCCAGCATTGCTGCAGAGGTTTAAGGGGTGGGAAGTCAGCCTGTCAGTGCTCAGACCATACACTGCACACTACAATAAATTGGTGAGCATGGCTGTAGTCCCATATGGAAGCCTCTTCTAAAGATGATGCACAAGTAACCCCAAAACAGTTTGCTGAAGACAAGCAGACTAAGGACATTGATTACTGGATAATGTTTATTTGTCACATACTTAGTTATACACATACAACAAGCAGTGAAATGCATCCAGAATGTGCAAAAAATAAACTATAATTAAAGATTAATTAGGCTAAAAACTTAACACTAAACTAAAACTTAAACTAAGTTAACACATACAGGTAGAAAAGGTAGATAAATAAGAAATAAAAATTTGTGCAAGCTATAACGCAAGCAGGTCCAGAAGAACCAGAGGTGCAGACATGAGGAGAGAGAGTCATGTCCTGTGGTCTGATGAGACCAAGATAAACTTATTTGGTTCAAATGTTGTCGAGCATGTGTGGTGGCAACCAGGTGAGGAGTACAAAGACAAGTGTGTCTTGCCTACAGTTAAGCATGGTGGTGGGAGTGTCATGGTTTGGGGCTGCACTGTTGCCAGCACTGGGGAGCTACAGCTCATTGAGGGAATCATGAATGCAAACATGTGCTGTGACATAATGGAGCAGAGCATAATCCTCTCCATTCCAAAACTGGAGCTCCAAGACTACCTTGCTAAAGAAAATGACTGTAAAGGTGCTGTACTGGCCAAGCATGTCTCCAGACCTAAACCTTATTGAGAATCTGTGGGGCCTCCTCAATCAGCAGGTGGAGGAGCGCAAGATCTCTAACATCCACCAGTTCTGTGATGTTATTATGGAGAAGAGGAAGAGGATTCCAGTGGCAACCTGTGAAGCTCTAGTGAACTCCATGACCAAGAGAGTTAAGGTAGTGCTAGAAAATAATAGTGGCCACACAAAATATTGACACTTTGGGCACAATTTGGACATTTTCACTTAGGGGTGTACTCACCTTCGTTGGTTTAGACATTAATGGCTGTGCGCTATTATTCTGAGGGGACAGCAAATTTACAGTTATACAAGCTGTACACTGATTACTTTACATTACGTATCAAAGCGCCATATCCTCAGTGTTGTTCCATGAAAATATATATTTAAAAAATTTAAATGTGAGGGGTGTACTCACTTTTGTGAAATACTGTATTTGCATTTTGTTTTACCCCCTTCTCTTTGTGTTCTTTGGTTCTTTGGTTCAACCCTTAGCCTCTTTGTCTGTAAAATCAAATAGACGTATCTTTAGCCCATGAAATTGTTTCTTCTAGTTTAATTAGATGAACAAATAATCAAGTGGAATTACTGAGTTAAAACCATCTAGTTATTTTGAATGTACTCAAATCACTTGTGTGGTTCACTGTTTTTCAATATGAGGCTTTCTATTTGAGGACACAACTGACATTTCAACCAATATTAATACAATTCTGTCTGTCCTTTACATAGTGGGTCTAATAATGAATGGAGCAATAGAAATAAATGATAAATGAGTGTGGAGTGTTTGTATCTATTTTGCCTCTGAAAATCCACAAGACATTTTTCACCAGGGGTGTCATTGTGAATACGACTTTAACCGTTATCAGGTCTAATCCATAAACATGTGGTCATGATCACATGGTAATACAACCATACGATCCATGTGACATTATACCACAAACTATTATACAACAAACTACTCCAGATCTGTGGAATTTGACTTCAATGATTAAGAACTGTCAGAAGAATTGTAAAATACTCAGAAAAGTACAATTTATAACATTGTGATGAATAGAGCAGATTTATGATGAATGGATCAGTAGAAATGCTAGAATATTTTATTAAACATCCAAGCTATGATTTTTGATCCTTTTCCATTTAGCATTTTTGAGATAATGGCGATGATGATCTGTATTCTTCTAATTCTCTAGGGTCTTTAATGCCCCACACTTATTTGAGAGCAAGCAGTGACCAAAAAATGGCCCAGAATTACAGTCCGTGAGAAAATGCTCGTTGGTTTACACTGTAAAATGTGCTGCGAAAAGGTGTTGAAGAGGGACAGCGTTTTTCAACCAGGCCAAAATGTGTGACAGGCAGCAGATACAGCTTCTTGTTAACGAAGTAAGAGCAGCTTTTCACAGGAAGGGTGTGAGCGCTCCGTGGTTTCCTCTTCAGTAGTATCTGATGAGTGAAACCAGTAGTGAGTGGTATGGGTGTGTTCATTACACCGGTTCTTGTGGTCTGTTAAATTGCACTGCAAATACAACAATTAAACATATCAGTCAGGATTAAACCCTTCAATCTCCATGCTATATACTGGCACCACTGCCATCACTGTTGCACAGCAGTTCATGGGTAAAGCAAGGCCGGGCGAGTAAAGTCGTCCAGTTCCATGAAATCCATTACTCAGAAAAGCACGACTGCGTTCTGCTGCTGCTCAGCTGGGCCGTTTGTGGAGATTTTTTGCATCTGTCTGCATCTTTTCTGACCGTGCACTTTGGAGGCTCTGTCACTGCAGGCCACATGTGACTCGGCTTCCGTTGCCTTCTTGCTTCCGCAAATAACTAAAAGGCGTTTGCAAGAGGTGCAGATGTCAAACACTGGGTTCATCAGAGAGGGGACGGTCATACTCGCAGTTTCAAATCGAGAACGGGGAAATGGTGTGTGGGGAACGGTGCACCAAGGACCCCAAGCAGCCCAGCGACTTCCAACCCCGTTCACCTCCATTCAGCCCACAGTACAGCGGCAGCGGTTGTAGAGGCGTGCGAGCGACACTCGGGCAAACCCTCTGGGACAGAGCAACAGGGGCAGGGTGGCTGTCCGAATGAAAAAGGTAACTGTTAAGATTGTGACTTTCTATGTTGCTGGGTCCTGGGTCATGCAAAGGGTTGTGATTGGCTGCTGCGAGACCCTTGAGTTGATGACGGTGGGCTTATAGCAGGTTACAGTGTTAAGCTCTGTAGTGTTGTGGTGTTCCTAAGATGAATGATTACATCCCTGAGGTAAGTATTTGATATTGTAACATGTGCAGTGATATAATACTTAGAGCTCAGCCCAATAGTCTTTTTTTTCGGAGCAAAACATCAAACTAACGACTAAAAAGCAAAAGCAGGACTGTGACAGCATTTATTCTAATTCTGATTGACACTTTTTGCTTGTCACTCAAGCCCTCTTTGGGGTGGCAGATAAAAGCAACCACATTAAGTAGTTATGGTTACCCTACTCAAGGCTACATGTAGTAAATAGATTTGAACTTTCCAATGGTGGAAAATAACCAAACTCAATCAGAATGGTTACTAAAGCTCAGCCCAACTAAATGAACCCAACTCTTCTCAATGACATACATCAAGACTCTTGTTTTAGCACCTAAGTGGTTGAATGGACCTCTCCTGACCATTAGAATATTTTTTGTGTCTTTTCTGTGTATTAATTCAAATTTTGTTTGATTAGCAGCTGTTAAGCCCACGTTTACTAGTGTGAGGGGTGTGTTTTCTTTGTAAACTACAAAGCGCTGGTATATGTTACTGTGGGTAAGCGTATGTGCCAAATGCTGTAAATGTAAATATTGTACATGTACTCAGATTTTTTTGCATATTTATTTACTATCCAGAATAGTTTTCCGTAGGGTCTATTTGCATTGCATGCAACACCATGAATCAATTAAAAATGGACTTACATTTTACATTCATTGGTTATGAACATGTCTGAGAGGTTTTTTACACAGAATGAGAAAGTTTTCCACTTTACTGTAACTTTCTGTGAGGGATCTTTTTAGAGAAATTTAACTATTGGGGCATCTGGAACATTTCCAACTCATCATTTTCTTTGTTTGGAACTGTTCATATTACAGCAAACCACATTGTAACTGTTTAATAATCCTCCATTTTTAATGTTTGTTTGTTGTTGTGTCTTTTTCTAAAAATTCTGTTCTGCTGAACTCACTATGGAGTTTCATTGTTATTTTTAAATATTTTCAATAGAGAACAGATTATAGTCTGTTTTAACTCTGATTTTGCCGTTCCACTGCAGCTCGATGATGAACTGTGTTGGGCCTGCTTTCAACCCGATAATTTTTTCTCTTTGTCAAGTTTCTTTTTTGCTCATTTTTCCTGATTCATTATTCCACTTACAGAATGCTATAAGTGTTAAAGCTATAAGTTACCAGTTATGTGGCTTAGTTAAAGAAATACAACATTCTGACAGTTATCTTTGACTACACAGTGAGTACTAAAGTTCCTTCATGTATATTTTTAATGACAGGATTTGACCCAGGATTAGTGTTAAGACTTGTATTTCATGTCCAATCTCTCTGCATAATAACATTTATGCCAAACATGATGATTTTACAGTGAGAAACTTTAAACTGGATGGCTGTACTGAGGGATATAAAAAAACAATGTCATTTTAAAAGTTGTAAGTCATTAAACATTAAACATTAAATTTACCTGCTAAAATATTGTTTTAAATAATAAAAGTTACCTGTTCATTCCATTTTTGCCCCAAATCTTAGTTTAAATAGTTTGGCTTAGCATTGTCTCCTTCTTCATCTTGAATAGTGTTCTAACACTCTCTCATCCCTTCCCCCTTAGCGAGCATGGTAAAATGCCGATCCTCATCGTCTTCCCCACGCTGCTGCTCTTCATCCTACTGGAGGTGTTGCTGGCTCTCAGCCACCCACACAAATCGCCCTGCAGACTGGTAAGAATACAATCAGACTTTTAGATGAAAAATCAGACACAATCTAATCAGATTTTACATAAAGTGTACACCAATGAGAGAAAATGAAAGTTAGACATGAATAAGCATGAGCAATATGATAATAAATTTTTTGTATGATGATTTGGGTACCCATGGTCAAATTAAATGTTAAATAAGTAAATTATGTAAATGTACAGTTATATGCAAAAGTTTGGGCCCCTGTTTATAAATAACACATTTTGGTGATTTTTTTATTTTTGTATTTTTTGGGGGCACCCAAAAGTACTGTATAATACTTTTATAATCAGTACTTAGTAACACCTCCTCTGGCAGATGTCACAGCTTGTAAATACTTTTTAGAGCCAAAAGTCTTTCAGTTCTTGTACTTGGGATTTTCCCATTTTCCTTGTCAAACACTTCTCGTTCTGTAATATTCTTTCGTCATCCTGCATATGCAGCTCTTTTAAGATCTATCTCCAAATTTTCAATTTTTAAATCAGGGTACTGTGATTTCCATTCCAAAACCTTTAGCTTGCATCTCTTGAGGTCATTCTTGGTGGATTTTGAGGATGTTTGCTTCCAGAATTTGCTGGTATTTAGTGGAATCCATTCTTCCCTCCACTTGTGTAAGGTTTTTTGTGCCACTGGCTGCAACTCAGTCTCAAAGCATAATGGATCCACCCTCATGCTTAATGGTTGGCAAGGTTTTCTTTTCATGAAATGCTGCTCCTTTTTTTCTCCAAACATGCCTTTGCTGATTGTGGCCACCGAGATCTATTTCAGCTTCAACAGTCCACAGCACTTGTTTCCAAAATGCATCAGGCTTCTGTAGATGTTCTGTTGACTACTTCTGATGTTGGATTTTATGACTGGGATGCAGATAAGGTTTTTTTCAGCTGACTCTTCCATGAAGGTCTTGTGGTATGGTGCACCACCACTCCTGAGTCTGCTAAACCTTCCTGCAGATTTTTTCAATCAAATGGGGATTTTGATTTGTCTTTCTGACCAGCAAACAAGCAGGTTTCTCTGAGAGTTTTCTTGGTCTTCCAGATTTCATCTTGACCTCCACAGTTCTCCTAAACTGCTATCTCTTAATTACATTTCTCACTGTGGAAACTGCAAGCTGACAACACTTTGCTATCTTCTATTAGCCTTCTCCTGCTTTGTGGGCATTGATAAGTTTCATTTTCAGAGTCTTACACAACTGCTTAGAGGAACCCATGGTTGTTGAGTGTCCACAAGTGTGTGCACAAGGTTTGAAGAGTCAGAGTATTTGTAAAGCTTTGAAATTGGCACCAGCTGACATTTACTAATGACATTTACTAAGGACAGCTGTTACCATGAATCAGATCTAACGAGCTGATTAAAGTCTGAAACCTTGTAAAAAGAATCTGGGACTTTGGAACTCGTAGGGTGCCCAAATTTTGCACAGTGTCATAATAATGTTTTTTTTAATTTTTTGTTCAATTTGTGGCATAAAAAGTAACTATACCCCAAAATAGGCCCAAAACAATAACAACTGAAATTTTCCATTACATGGAGCTTGTTTTATATCTAAAACATGTTTAGGGTTAATTTTTTAAATATTAAAATGTAATCCAATGTCCAGTAACTTTGTGTTCATTATCCTTTTAATTTTAATTCTAATTTTAAACTAATTTAAAAGTGAAACCAAGCATGACAGAAATTTTATTGCTGTCACCTGAAAACAATGTCGGTTTTCTATTTTCCACAACACAATAGCTGCTCTTTTCATTGTGTGAAATAATACTGTATAATAAAATAATAAAAATGCTAACATTTTAGTGATACTTGTTTTTTCAGGATAACAATGAGTCTCTATTTAAAAGTGACTATAACTTTTTATTGTTAATACTGTCCATTGTTTTCTCTCTTTATCTTTTCCCCCACAGACTCAAAACACGGCCCTATGTAACAGTTATGGGTTCTCTTCCATTCCACATGACTTGCCACAGCAAGTAGAAGAGCTGTTCTTAAATCAGAACTCTGTCTCAACATTACAGAATGATTGTCTCTCAAGATATCCCTCTCTTCGCCTCTTCAGCTGTGCTAGCAACAATTTAAGGATCATTGAGGAGGACGCTTTTTCCAGTTCACCGCTAATAGAGAGTCTCAACCTGGCGAACAACGAACTTCACAATAGCCACAAGCAATTTACTCAGTCTCTGAGCTCTCTGACCAGGCTCAGAACTCTTGATCTATCAAGTAATGGCCTAACAGCGGACATGGCCTCTGACCTGCTACAAAACCTCACATCTCTTGAGTACCTGTACCTATCTGGGAACATTCTGTTGAGGTTAGATGAGTCCACATTTAAGGACCTTCACCAGCTTAAGGAACTGAGTCTGGAGAGGACTCTGCTGTTCGAAATTGACGGGGCATTTGATCACCTTAAAAAGCTTCAACGGCTTAATTTGGCCTTCAACTCTCTGCCATGTTTGGTCCAGTTTGAAATGACCCAGTTGGTGGTGTTGAATGCTAGCCACAACCGTATTGAATGGTTCATCACGAACACCGACCTGTTGGAGACCTTCCAGCTGGAGACACTGGATCTTTCTGACAACCAGCTTCTGTTTTTCCCGTTCCTTCCCACTCACAGTCGTATTAAGTCCTTGTTACTGTCCAATAACCAAATAAGCTTTTATAGTCATCTTGTCGTGAATAACTCTTCAAACTGGACCACTAGTGTTGAGTACTATAACTTGGGCAGAAACACAAGCAACATTACAGCAGACCTTTGGGATGAAAGCCTTCATGGAGATATTTCTTCAGTAGAATTGCTGGATCTCACCAGGAACCAGCTGAGATACTTCCCTGAGGGGTTCCTACAGAAAATGCCTCACCTCTACTGGTTGAGGCTGAGAAGCAACTGCATAGAATCCCTCAATTTGACCACAGAAGATCTACCTGCCACTCTTTACGAACTGGATGTGAGCAACAATAGACTTACAGAGCTGCACTCACATCCAAGCTCATCCAGGGAATTTAATAATCTTACATATCTGAACTTGAGCTTAAATGACATTAAAAGGCTTCCTTCTAGGGTCTTCACAACACTTCCCAGTCTAAGTGCTGTGGACCTCAGTTTTAACTCAGTAGATATATGTCATCCTACGGAAGTCATTGACTCTCATTCCTTGACTTGTGCTGTTTTGACAAATCTTTCCTCTTTGAAACAGCTCTATGTTTCTGCATGTAACATACAAAAGCTTCCATCCTCTGTTTTTGAAGGTACACCACTAACACACCTAGACATGTCTAACAACCCAGACTTGCTCCTGGACCAGGACTGCTTATTAGGTCTCAGTAGAACTTTGCAGCACCTGGAACTGAGTAACACAGGCTTGCAAAACTTTGACTTTTCTCCATACAAACATTTGAAATTTTTAAACATCTCCAATAACTTAATATGGGACCTTCCAGAATCATTAATGACATTAAACTTGAAGCTCCTGGACTTGAGGGATAACATGCTGCCAACCATCCCATCCAAGCATGCAGCTGCACTGGTAGAAAGGGTTCAGATTGTGTATGTGAACGGAAATGCTTTCAACTGCTGTCAGTTGGAGTGGTACAGGACCTTTGAGGAATCGAAAGCCCCTCACGTTATTGATCTCTCAGAGGTTACGTGTATAGACCTACACTATCGAAGGCGAAAAGCTGGGTTATTCGACTCCATCCATTGTGGTAGCCACAGCACAGAGGAATCTATTTTCTGGTACTTTCTGCTTTCCTTGTCTGTATGCATGTCCCTCGTGGGAATCTCTGTCATTTATTTACTCACATACAGGCCAACAGTGCTTCCTCGCGCAATTAAAAAAAGATGTTGGAGGCCATCATCATACTAAACAAATGTAAAACTTACATACATTGAAACAGGAAGTAGAAATGGTATTTTCGACCCACTGAGGACACACAAACTTAACGAAATCATCGGAAACTTTGTTTTATAGCTAACATAAGAAGATCATTAGACTGGGCTGTGAAATTTGAACCTAATTTTTTCTGTATAAATCTTTTCATACATGCACTTTTTAAAAATGTGATATTCATTAAAGTCATTTTTATATGTTCAATAATATTGTGTTTTAGCACCTACAATAATTAAATAATAATTTAATAGCAGATCATTTCTGCTAGCATCCCTAAAGGGATATCTGAAGCTTGTAAACAACAAACGAGGGTCCGTTATGACACACTTGACACACACTTGACATAGATTTGTGATTACGTCGCCAGCTAAATGTATTTATTTTTTAATGGTTCTATAATGTAAAAAGAAAGTTCACATGGTTGACGAGCGAAAAAATACACGCTGCGCTAAGCGGCTGCTTGTTTTCCCGCTCTTCATCGCCGAGCAGTGTCTCGTATGTTTACTTCCTGGTTCTGCCCACGCTCTGTTTTTCAATCTGCCCTTTGTCTTTCCTCTCAACCTGGATTCATTCTCTGTTGGCATCTTCCTGTTCTCTTTAAGTCTCCCCTTAGATTGGACACTTTTCGTCTGTTCTCCACCGGATCCATTACGCTTCAGTCAGACTCACCGCTATGACTTCGATTCTTATCCGGCATCCAACAGACTCACCCCACTCCGTCAACGAACTACAATACCCATCAGGCCTTTCTCCTCGTCTCCAGAGATCTCCGTCCTGCTCCTCAAGCTGTTTCGCTTCATTTCTGCTGTGTATGTGCTCCATGTGTTTATTTTTATTTACATATTTACCACAGGATTAAAGGTCAGGAATTGTTCACTTCAATACTGTACTGTATGTGCTCCATGTGAGTTATATAGGTGCTTATGTAAGTGGGCTTTTACCCAATTTTCTGACCTATGGATCTCCGACGTAACTTGTATGCAGCATTGCCAGAGTGTTGGCTTCAGTAAAGTGTCTTGGCATTTAGTTACCTATGTTTTTTATCTGCTATCTGCATATACACACACAGTTGGTGACATATCTAGGACTTGCAGAAGGCCTTGAAAGTTTTCCTTTAAGATTGGAATTTAAAAGTGAAACTGGTTGCTTCCACTGTCACTTCCTAGTTATGTTGGTTAATCTGACTCATTAGGACTCAGAATTGTCCTAACCAATGGGTAAGTTCAACTAGCTGGTTCTACATAAATTCCATGAAGAAAAGTAATTTTGTTGGTTGTTCTGCATGATGTCTTTGACGGGCATTATTTAGGACCTGGTTAGGTTTTAGTGAAAACCAGTAGGTTTCCTTGTTTTCTAAAATGCAAAGAAACTATCAGTTCTGTAACAATTTTGACATACAGTATGTAAAAGAAGGTAATGTATATACACAGGTGCTACTGCTGAGACTGTCTACAGTTTAGATTCTTTCTCATCCACAGTGTTACATATATGCAAAGGTGGACAGTAACAAAGTACATTTACTTGACTACTGTACTTAAGTAGAGTTTTTGAGTATCTGTACTTTTTGGGGGAAACTTTTAACTGTCACTTCACTTCATTTGAAAGACAAAATTGTACTTTTTACTTCACTACATTTCTGGTTCTCATTACTCGTTACTCTCAGAGTAACTTCAGAGAACGAGTTGATGGCGGAACCATGCCTTTCAAAATAAACTGTAAACAATGTAAAAGATGAGTGAACCGCGAGCCACAGAATACACTACAGCACAGGAAGTGTGGGGTAGATTGCATATAATTTAAAAAAAAAAGATCTTAGCCAATCACAGTGTTGTATTGACATATATTGCAGCCAGTCTGAGACCTTTTGTACTGTAACAAGCAGGACCGCACATGCTCGGTCAATCACATGAGCTACTGTGAAACTCCAGCTAACAAATCACCTACTTAGCAGCTTTCAGTTTATTTCTTCTAAAGAAAGGGTCTAAAAATGAGTGAGGGAATTAGACTAAGCATGAAACTAAAATCGGAATGTTCATTAAAAAGTACAACACTGCCTACCCACCAAAAAGCTAAGAAAGAGAAAGGTAAGGAACTATTTATGGTCTATGCAATTCCATTCACTTTAAGAGTTTAAGGCATCACCGGAGTAAGGTAATGGCACCCAAAATAAATAAATAAATAAATACATCATATATTTATATATATATATATAGGTGACTTGGTCATTTTAAAAGTAGCTCATGAGCCAAAAAATGGGCACTCCTGAAAGAAATATTTTACTTTTGTACTTCTAATATTAGTATTTATACTATTAATACTTACTTTTGAAAGCAAGTACTTCAGTACTTTCACTTAAGTAAAATTTGACTGTATGACTAATAAAGATTATTTTTCTTACCCCATTGGCAGATAATTTAGCTTGTTTTAAGCAAACAATCACTTAATTTTGAGTTATTTG
>JBBIGC010185480.1:0-14276 GCA_037576955.1 Lepidarchus adonis | reverse complement strand
TTCTTGCCACTGTCACTTTGGCTCATTGGGGCTCGAACCCGGATTCTATAAACTCTGTAAAGCTGCTTTGTGACAACATCAGTTATAAAAAGCGCTGTATAAATAAAATTGACTTGACTTTGTGGGAGCCACCATGCCAAAATGCTTGCAGCCTCAGCAATAAATAAATAATCCACGTCAACACATACAAAATAAAAGTGATCGCCATTGGCGACAAGATCATCAATCAAGTGAGCTTGTTTGGAAAACGTTCAAGAACCATCTAGAACGGGCACTGACATTAGCCAACGGTTGACCAATCATAGGCTTGACAAGACCTCTGGCCACTATACATTTATACTCGTCATTTTCCCCACAGACGCAACGGCAGCGTGAGAAAGTGAAGTGAAATAGCTCGACTTAAAATAAATCACATGATTCAACAGTGCTGCAACAATGCACCTGCTTTAATATCAGTCCAGATAATCTTATAGTAGAAGATACACTGCGTCCCCCAGCATCACATGCCTCAGCAAGTCTCAAAAAAGGACCTGGTTTTGAGCTTCTGCTCTTATTTTTTTCATTTAGCGTTAATGCTTCACATCACATTATGTTTTTTAGCTGAAAAAAGGAAAATACAACATGGAATATATAGTGGATCTGTCCAAAGTGCTACATGTTCAGGAAAGAATCAATTGAAAAGTGACGGTTCCTGCAAATCACCCAGATGTCACATTAAGAGCAGCAAATACAAAACCTTGCATAAACCCTGAACCAGCAACCAGTGCAATGTGCACAATTACTAGTTTCACTTTGGTGTTGGCACCAACCACAGAATAACCTGTACAAGCTGGTGGGTTTAATAGGCCGCTGGCTGTTGGGCCTCTGTAGGCGTAATAGTCACAAAGCAGAAAACCGCTAATGGCTGACAGTTCACAGTAAATTTGAAACCATCACCTTCATGCTTTGACTCATGCCAGTGAACACATCTCCCATCTCCTGAGCTTCTGCAGTTAAGCATTATCGCAGACTGTTGTGGAAAATGATTACACGGTAACGGAGTGCCGACGGCCGTGGAACAGCATGTTTTCCTGTAAATGTTTAACCAGGTGCTCACCTCGGTGCTATTTCTGATAACAAGGCAGGCATTTCCCCCGTGCATGAGAAGACGGTGGAGGTATGAGAATGGCATCGTCAAACGTCTGCACTTCAGACGCTCTGGGCTTTTAAATGTGGCTGCATGTTTCCCTGTTGCCTCTGTGGTTTCCCTCTGCAACGAAGCTTCTACCAGTGTGGCATGTTCTGGACGTGTCTGACTGACCTCCCCTGCTGTCGGCACAACCATAAGGAGTTATCGGGATTGGCGGAGGGGCGCATGTCAACTCACCGTCTCACACTTCCTGTTCATGCAAAATCATAAATAACATATGTCCGTCCTTTCAAATGACGTTATTTACTAATTATGTTCCTCACCTCGGCTACTAATGAACGAGGGATGTTCTGGACGTGTACAAAGCTGAGGTAAAGGTTCAGAGATGTAGACGGGTATGAAGGCCTGGTTTTTCACCATTGTCTCAGTTCACATTGGAAAAGACCTGAACTCGCGCTCGCTCCAATCAGACCTACGTAGGATCTGAGGAGCGTGGAGGAAGAATGAGAAGAAGACGAGAGGACGTGTTTTTCTGTTTTGTAAGCGGACAGTAGATTAACATTCAGAGTCTCCCAGAGCACAAACATGTGAGCTTTCTATTTTAGGCCCCCCACCCTCTCCCCCTTCCTAGCACAGGCACATTATTTCCCACTAAAACACAACCTCTTTCCCTCCCTTCCTTCTTACTCTCACACACTCCCTCCCAAGCAGTGACCCAATCTGAGCAACTTTCTGTTCTGCCTTCTGTGGAAACCCAAAAATGTCTTTTTATAGTTTATTACACGGCTCTCCAGAATGGCCATTGAATTTCAATGGGAAGGTGTCCCAGAAGTGTGGCATTATTTTTGCTGCCATGGGAACAGGTTTTGGGCTTCAGATTTGTGGTTTCATATCACTCCGCCACTAGTGCAGTTAGCAAACATGGATGACGATTTCAATATAAATGAATATTTTTGGTGAATATGGGGCGTTGGAATGCTGGGTACAAAGCAAAGAGGTGAATAGCATGTTGCTAAGTGACGACCACAACATTATGAAGAACAATTTTTTCTATTTTCCTAGTGCAAACCATCAAACTGCAAGAAAATTGATTAATATAAATATTTTGAAAAAGTTTATTTTCTTGTTTTGCCGCTGATCCGTATAATAAGCAGGATAACATATTGCCCCTTCTTCGTCTGGCCAGGATTTATTAACCCATAATGGCCTTCTCACAATATATTATTGCTTGCATAAGTTTTCCTGGATGTCGTATACCCATTGACTGAACTATATTATGACTTGAATGTTTGTTAGCAAAGCATAGAAGAAAAAAATTATTATGTTTTGTTAATAGGGTTTTTAGACTCAATTCAGTTCAATTAAACAACCATATTGATTCTGTAGACAAGAATCCTTGCAGGACCACAATGGCAGGATACCAATCTGGGTGGGCATAACAGGCCACTTTTCTGCTTTAGAGCAGCTTAATGAAGCCCGGAAGTGGTAAACACAAAGCAAGCAGTGCAGAGTGATGGCCTGATGATCCACTATGCTTTGGGTATAAAACAAATGTTGATATTTGATATTCAGTGACTCAGAGTTCAACCGGTCATTACACAGATCAGCCATAACGTTAACAGTAGAGGTGGGCGATATGGCAAAAATATGGTACTCAACTTACGACATACTCGACTTACAAAAATTTGTGGTTATGAAGCTGCCTCAAACCTCACTTTTTGATTATTTATTTAATGGTGTGAAAAATGAAAGTGAAAGTAACTAATAAAACACAAAAAAAATGCAGTACAGAGCCTCAAGTGGGTGAATGTCTCCCTCTGGTGGACTGACATTGGAATGGCCCCAGTGTAATACACAGTAGGCGCTTATGTAAAGGGTTTCGACTTGCGTCAAAGTTCAACTTAAGACACACTTAGAGGAACAGACTTTGAGAAATGTTCTCAATCTGCAATACGTCACAGTATGTATTTCTCTATATCTGTTAAGACGAAAACGGTGCCATATTTGAAAAACATCGCATATAGTCTTTATAGTCCTTCTCACACCACCGTACCATACGTTCACTTATATGAGACTAATGCTCTAATTGAAATGAAACCTGACGTACAACAACGTTTAAGTGCCGATAATATGACAATATGAAGTCAGAAAATCATATCGTGGCCACAGTTGTCTAACCACCACTGACTAATGCTCCGTCATTTTTCCTGCATCTAACCAGGCTTCAAAAACTGACCGTTTACTTGCTGTATAATATATGCCACACTTTGACAGGTGCTACTGTAATGAGATCACTATGTCATTTACGTCACTCGTCAGTGGTTTTAATGTTGTGGCTGATCGGTGTATACTGTACTAGTGTCAAAGACAGGGAAGCACCCCAAACAGGCTGCCAGTCAATCGCACATTAGAAACACACAGTCATGAATGTATTCACACCATTGGGCAATTTAGCATCTCCAATTCACCTGATTTACATGTCTTTGGACTGTGGGAGGAAATTGGAGATCCTGGCACAAACACAAGCAAGCCCCCACAGATACCCATTCAGGAACCTACAACTACTTCATATGATATATATGTATATATGTAACACGGCAATTATTCAGTATTCTCAACAGAACTGTGCATGGAATATTCATTCATTGTCTAAACAGGTTATGGGGGAAGCAGGAGCCAATCCCAGTTGACTATGGGCAATAGGCAGAGTTCACCAAGCCAACACAGAAACAGACAACCATGCACACACACACTCACTCACCCTATTGGCAATTTAGAGCAGTCAATCAATCTGAACCTGTAGCTGATCTGGGGACTGAACCCAGGACATACTTGCTGTACGTCGATAACCACAGCATCATTAATGCAATAATCTTTCATTTAAATATGTAAATAAACAACCATTAATAATCATGTGTAAAGTACATATTGCAATAACTGAGTTTCCTTGGGGGTTGGGGAAATTTGAGGGAAGATTTCTTGCATGGGCATGAGACTGTGAGAAAGGGTTGTTGGCTGTAGACAAAGATAACTACTGTAAGAAACAGTTCAAAAGTTTCTCAACAAGCCATTATTTAAACATCCACATTATTTAAAGGACTGATAGTTGTCCACAGTATCTAATATTTAACTGGTAGCAGAGAATGTTAACTTAAGTTCTAGCTCAGGAACAAGATTTCCTTCAGCATTTTTCGGGTCAAGTAACAGGGCAATGTTCCGTCACCACTGCTGTTCACCATGTGCACGTCTGGAAGGCGAGAAGCCCTGCAAGTCCGCCGATACTTATATGGAATATTCTTTCAGGATTCTTTCATTACACTCATCAGAAACATTCAATTAGTAGAAACTGAAACTACAATACATGTAATAACATTTTTTAAACGGATTGTGTACTACTGAGCCTTAAAGAAGTAAAATCCATGATTTTACTGCTGCAAATGTACATTTTAAGCAAATGTCAAATGACAGCATGTGTAGGAATGTGATGATTAATCCAGCAGCTGAGTCTTGGTTTCGAGTGGATCTGATGAACTCATGCAGCGCAAATGCCACCAGTGAGAAATCAATGTTCCTAGCAGCCGTGCAACAGTTTGCCATCCGTATATGTCGCAATACTAAGTGCGAGACTGGTGAGTAGATCATTGTTGAGAAAAGAAGACAAACAAGGTCTGAGCTAAGGAATGACAGGTGTCAAATGTGAACGAATACAGTTAATACTCTTAGCACATGCAGCTCATGTTGATATGGGTCAACAGAAATTACAAGACGTCTAAGAAGGACTATTTGCAAGAATTGTGAGACTTTCATTTGTTGGTTTATTTGCTGAATATATTGTGAGCATAACAAACTGTGATCTCAAATTTGTGAATTGAGTAAGGATCAACTGACTGGAATTTTTAATAAAAAGTATAAACAGAGTGATTTTTTTAGTGAATTTAAACTTTCTTCTGAGCCAGCAATGTTACCTGTGATGACGAGTGTTAATAGCATTATGGTTTGGCGACAGCTAATGTTGCAAGAGGAATTTTATTGAGGTTCCACGCTACTTATCTTACTGTACTTTATAGTACTTCCATTACTCATCACTATAACTTGGAATTGAAAAAACATTACTGATCCCAGATGAAACTGCTTATGCTGTGGCAGACAAACTGACACAGTAACAAAATTACTGAATAATATAGAAAATAAAAATAAGAAATAAAATAAGAAACGTGGTTCAGATTATGTGTAACATTAGCTTATAATGTGGAGTCTCTTACTGCCAATTTGAATTAAAATGTTTATTTAATAATATTTTAAGCTAAATTAAAATAATGTAAAATGTTTAAGTATGTATAAACAATAAAGATATTTAAATAAAATTGTGTTGTTAGTAAAATTAAACATTTTGACAGATTTTTCGGTTTCCAAATACGGATTATTGGCCACATTAACTAGCAATTATCTGTATCAATATCAACCCTGAAAATACAATATTGGCTGATACCCTCTAATCAAACAGAGTAGATGAAAAATGAATTAACAGTGCAGACTGAAACCGAACAGCTTACACCCCAATAAAAGTCCCAATTGTCGACTTATTCAGATACAGCTTTCATGAGTCAGGTCAATGCTAAGGGTACAGCTCAATCCCAGCTACAGAGAGTTGAATCAGTGTTCTGGGGTGCCCATCCGAATGCAAGGAGAACCCGGAAACAGCACCAGCATCTTCACCCTGACCTGAGTGTGGCACAAGTATCACTATACTCATATTTGAGATGACTAATCAAACGTGACGTGATTTCATTGTCAAACTGCTATTGTAAAGTTACTCCACCTCAAGTATCTCAGCTCTTCTAGCTTCAATGGAATCTTCTAATGAACTCAAAGGAAGAACTTTTACCACTTGGTAACAATCACTGTATTTCTACCTGTAATTGCTAATCTAATGAGTGACAAGGCTACAAATGATGTATTTATAGAATAGTTCAATTTCTACAATTTTTCTAAATATTGTCTCTAACTAGAGACAGAACATCAGCAATGTGATAATATATCAACAAATTCTGACTGGAAATATTTTTCAGTTCAGTTAGAGTTCATATTACGTTTCTATAATTACAAATCTTGAAATAAGTAAATATTTTTAACGCTTCCCAGTGTCTCCAAGCCTAAAAAATCCAGTGCGATCACAAAAACAAAACATTTATATATTGCAAATGAATGAAAGTCAATTTATTCAGGCCAGACTTAGTAAAAAAAAATGTATATTTTGTAACAATATAAGATATGTTGTCACAAGGACAAAAAAAAACTTTTATACTAATTATATACTAATATTAAGTATTTCGCATCATCACTGTTGTTCTTGTAGTTGTTCCCCCATTTGTTTTTCCTGAGCTAAAATCACAGATTGCAAAACCATCTTTTAATTTTTTTTCTATACAGGCCTCAGAAGGGTGAGAATACTAGTGCCCTCTGGTTAAGATGTGTTAAAAGCCTTAAAATAAATTACATTTTTTATTGCAGAAGCAAACTCTCAAACTGAAAATTGTATTTAAAAAAAAATATATATATATATTTTTAAAAAGTAACCTTTTAAGTGGAAAAAAATCCACTTAGTAAGAAATAATTTTTCATAAAAATCACCCATTCCGCAATTATTGGCACCCCTAACAATTCCTAGAAAACAAATGTAACTGAAGTATTTCTGCCATTTCTACAGTAGTAGGCGATTTTATGAAAAATAATTATTTCTTAGTTAGGGATTTTTTAATTTTTCTAAATTTTTCAGTGTGAGAGTATGCGCTTCTGCAATAAAAACTGAATTTATTTGAAGACTTAACACTTCTAACCAGGGGTGGCAATAATTATGAAGGGCACTGTATATACCTACAGTAAAAAAAGACATTCCCACAATTTGAGGAAAGTGTGCAGTAATTAGTCGTACAATTAGAAATATGATATTTTAAGCTTTTTTTTTTTGTTTGTTTGTTCTTTTTGTTTTTACTTGTTAGCTACACTCGTCTGCAGTGTAAAACTAAAGGACCAAACTTCACACGTGGAGCACGTCGAACATGTCCTCACATCCTCCCAGAGGAAAGAGGGTCACTTCACACTCCTGAACCTATGACCCTGGACTGACCTTGAGGGCAGAGCCACTAATGAGACCAAACAATGTGTGTGAATGTAAAGTTCACGACTAATTATGGCCTATAATAAAGGATGCACAGATGTGGAATTTATAGGGATATGATATTTTTCATGTACATATCTGCTGGTGCCAATACAAAAAATATTTATTTAAAGTTGAAACCTGCACCAGAAAAATATAACTTGCATATAAATATTCATGAAAAAATGATAGAATGGCTGAAAATGAAACATAAATGCATCTGTAATTATTAGTAAAATATAAATTAAAAATAAATATCTGGTAAATTACAATCAAATACCTGCGGATACTGATATGATTATGACATCATTGTGCGTCCTTATCTATACAAAATGTGTAATTTTTAGGATATATCACAATACACAATATAAATTTAGATACTTTAAAAAAGCACTTCATAAAAGCTGGATTTTAATCATTTAGTGCTTACAGGCATCTCTGTATGATGATTCTAGCAGTTCCCTCTGCATTAAAACATTGTTACACACACACACACACACACACACACACACACACACACACACACATATATATATATATATACACACACACACACACACAAAACAGTATTCTTCAAACCAGCTAATCGCACATATCGGCTTATGTATTTTAATTCTCATGTCACTTTTAAAAAAATGCACACATGACAATTTTGACAATCAGAAGCTCTAATAAATTATATATAGTCACTATTTTCGGCCCTAAGCAGTCGACCATATTTTAGAGAAGCTCAGATTTTAGTCAAGTTGTGCTACAACTTTACTGATATTGTTCAGTACTACAGGAGGGTAGTCATGATTACTTCATTAATTCATCAAATGATTAGTTTAAAATTCTTGATAAACCGACTGAGCAAGTACTTGTTGAATGTTGAATATCATCTCAATTTATTACAAAGCCATGTTCAGCAGCCTCAATGTTATCCACAAGGGGGAGCTGTTAGCCTTTATCATTACTGAAAGGGAGGAAACGCACACCACTGGGATTAAAGTAATGCGCTTATACTTACAAATCTTGAAATAAAATAAAAAATATATATCACATTAAATGTTTATCAAATTAAATAAAATTTATACCACTATAAAAAAGAAAAAAGAAAACACTAATTATTGTACCTGATTTAAAAGAGCAGCATGCACCTTATAGCAGAAAAAGGCACATTAGATGGCGCCTAAACTTTGTGTTGTTTAGGTTCATAAAGGTCAGAAACATCAGAACCCACTTATTGACAATGGGTTTGCACCACTGTGAACGTGTGGGGTCAAAAGCCATGCACAGTGCAATAGGGCAATAGAGCACAGGAAAAGCCCCACCACCACCTCTTCTCCAACAGGACCAATCAAGAGAAAAAGACATGAAGACTGAAGAGAAATACATCAGGGGCCATGTCTGAGAACCGTGTTCTGAGTGTCTATCAGACGAGAATGTGAACGTGTGCGCTTTCACACCCCGTAATACAAAACCAATTACAACATCAATGTTTTTCACAGCTAGAGTTTCTTAATTCGCTGCTGTACAAATTAAGCCGCCTCCTACAGGCCAGAAGTTAATGACTTGCACTTATTGCCCTTAATGCTCCTGACTTAATTAAAGATATCATCCAGACTGTTTGGTCCCATGGTCAAATTACAGGTATTGTTGAAAGTGAAAAAAAAAGTGCAGAAAGTGACATTTTATTTCACAATTACTGTTTATTTGCTGTATTTAACATCCTGGACGGCAAAAGTGTGTATTTGTGAAAAATGTGTATTTTCCTTGTATTTCCAATATATTAAAATAATCAAATGAACAGCAAATCTTCACTCGGAAAAAGAAAAAAAAATTACTTTGGGTTTTCGCAATTCTCCATAAGCCCATTAATGAAACGTAGATCATGTTAACTTACTTAATTTCTAGGCTGCATGTGCACAGCTATGGACATGCATGAAATTCGCTGAGCACATGGTTTAATGTCTGATAGCATCATTCCTGTGGTTAAAAGCCAGTGACATTTCAAACCTGTGCTCACTTGCTATATACAGCTGCTGTGTAGGCGTGACCTTCAGATATATAGAAGATATATCTACCAACCCAGATAACGTAGCATGCTGGCTATTAAAGCAAAGAAAACCGCTGAATGTTGTCATTGACGATGGGAAAGCAGCAAAAACAATAATACTTGGTCAAATCAGTTAAATAAACATTTTACACGTTTAGATTTTTTTCCCATTATTTTGATTCTGTCCAATTTTTTTACGCTAGCGAAGACCCCATGTGACCAACACTGAGAGGGTGAAGCGAGGGAAACACTCCTAAAACTAAAACAGCATCATGGAACAGCTGAAGAAGAACACAGACGGACAGTTCTGTTATACCAGACGCCTGAAAATGTAAAAAAAGTGAAATAGAAATAAAATAAATTAATAATTATACAAAAAGGAGGTAGTTTGTAGAGATATTTCCCCCATGTTTAGACCGTAAGTGATTTTTATTTGGAACACGTCTGTTTTTTGGTCAGCTCTATACCTATGGCTCAAATATTTCTGCTGAAATAATTTATTTTTCCATTTCTCACATGTTTCATGCACGTTGCTGATACACAGTAATTAGTGGTTGTTTGCTTTGCAATTTTATTTGGATATATTTTAGAAATGTCATTACTTTTTTCCCCCCAATGGTGTGGAGAGTGAATAAAAGTGGATTTTTTTTTACTATGGACGTTACTGTAATTACAGTACAATATAAAGAGCAACTGTGAAGCAAATCATCATTAACGCACATACAGTACAGCATGATAGTTATTATCTTCAGCAGTGGAATTTATCAAACAGCCATTTCTTAATTCAGTTGTTAATGCCGGTAATGTTCTGAAATACAGTCTGTAGCAAGCGGCTGTTCATTACAATACTGTACATTCAGAAAAAACAAAGGCTAATGTACTCTACTGAAAATACAATACAGTACTCTATATAAATGTGATATTTCTATGTATTTTACACAAAATTCACATTTTCTTTGTGTTTAATTGTGAAGTGATGGAGGATAATTTGGGACTTAAAGTATACACCATTTTGGGGTGACGTCCTTGAATTGCAGATTTCCGTCTTGATGAGGGGCTACTGTAGTTTAAAATATAAAACAATATGATATTAATCAATCTCTGCAACCAGATTATTGTTTTTGGGGGGATTTTCTGGCCTAGTGCTCTCTGGCATTTACACAGTTGGAAGTATTATTTAAAACTTTTCCAAATCTATTCAGCTACATAGAAAGGCTATTATCACTAATGCAGCTAAACACCACCTGCCCTACATTCATTTTCAGTCGCGGCTGATTAGTGATTTAGCAAAAGCTCAACACACCAACCACTGCAGTTATTTCCCGTTTCTAGTCAGTTACCTCCTCCTATGGTAAGATCTGTTTTCAGACCACAATTAAAACAATAGTAACGTCTTTGCTTGTCAAAGTCCTTTCATGAACTAAATTATTATTATAATGACCTGACGTGATAGAACAGAACAGAAACCGGAGGGAAGCTCGTCTCCCTGGGAAGAAATGTCCAATTTGACCAAATATAGGCAGAAGGACTTGAGGCCGATGTTCAGCCATTGCACTAAAGCAATCTCGAGATCCTCCAGCTTCATAAATTATTATTAAATGCTTTTCAGCCCTGCTGTTTAGAGACCTCACTCACTCAAACTTCCAGAGAAGACAAACTGACAGTTCTCGAAAGAAAGAAGTACAGGGGACAGATTTAATGACAGTGGGAGTGAACTGAGGCAGCGCCTCCTCTTTACTTTGTGACAGTTATAAAATGGAGGTGCTTCACACCCTCATAGATCAATACACCTGAAAGAAGAGGGAAAACGGCTGTGCTGAGTTCCCAGAGAGAGAGAGAGAGAGAGAGAGAGAGCGAGAGAGAGAGAGAGAAAGAGAGAAAGAGAGAAAAAGAGAGAGAGAGAGAGAGAAAAAGAGAGAGAGAGAAAAAGAGAGAGCGAGAGAGTGATAGTGAGTGAGAGACAGACAGACAGACTGTGGTATCAGTCTGTCTCAGGCGGTCAACTTAGTGGCAAAAATAATTCCGACTGTCAGTCCTATCCAGTCTTCTCCGGCTCGGAGCGAACTAGTGCTCTGCTTGTCTGTTCAAGTTGTGTGCAAGCAAACTGATAACATAGAGGAAAGGGAGAAACACACACACACACACACACACACACAGACAGACAGATATGGAATACCAGCACAAACATGATAATAATTCAGTGCCATCAACATGACAGATCTGCCAAAGAACATAAAAAAAGAAAACCGTTCATCCTGCCATCCATTAACCGACTGGTAAAACTGGAGTCTTCCTCCTCTACAGAGATTACAGTCTCAACTTCTACACCTGCTTTAACCACGCGCAGGATATTATCTGATCGGCGAAAGTGGAATTGGTTGCGGGTGTTGGGCACGTCTGAAACTCCAGCCCTGGCTTTGTGTCATTTACACACACAGGAGAGGGTAGACCTGTGAGCGGCTGTGACAGGCTAACACCCCTCATCACTAACATCATCTGGGTTTTCATTCTTACTGTTGCTTTAACATTCAGATGTCATGAGGTCTTCTGACACGGAATTGTAAGCAAACTTTGATTAAACACTTGCCTGTACATGGTGAGGAATAGAAATGAGCAGTACTGCGAAAGAAGTCCACATTTTTCCAACACTTCGTTTTTTGATTTACAGCTTGGTTGCAGGGCTGTGTGTATCTGGAGGATGTTCTACTTCATCTCTCTTTTCTTTCTGCTCGTTTATCTTCTGGCACAGACCAAAAATAATGTTTCCTGATAAAACAGGCCTATTAATGCCTAGCTGCTATTAAACAATAACAGATGCAGTGAGTCTAAAACATTCATAAAGCTGTTATAAGCCTAAAGCCCTACCTACCTTTCACCAATGGAAGATAGGTAATGTCCATATCTTTTTAGCCCTAGGATAAGAGTTTAAGACACTTTCACACCCGCTCACACATTAAAACTGCTTAATAATTGTTGGAATGTTGTTTTTACAACATTTTAATTTGATGCTCCAGGGTTCGAGCTATGAATCATACGAGTATTGGTGTTCGCATTTTCACTTAAATATTCATTTGTGAATAAAACTCCTGTTCTGTTTTCTCCTTCACTGACATAGTTCAGTATGTGAGGATCAGGATTAAGTTTTACCGGCTCTCAGGACTGTGATCAAAACAAAACAATAAATATCTCATTTATACTGTAACTGAAATCATACAATGATATATTGGAATATAATTGTAAGTCTTAATGGCTCAATCATAAAATTAGACCTTTTCTATATTAAAAAGTCAAATGGTTTGAGTGATACAGCAAAAACATAATTTCATAAAACTTTAATACATTTTTCCTGATTTGCGATGTCACTATATGTAATTTTCCATCATTTATTAAGGTCAACAATGAAAAGGAGCCATAAGTGGCATATTTAAAAAATAATTACATTATAATGAGTATAAATGATTTTTATTCAGTGTTTCTTACACCACAATACAGTACGTCTGCTTAATTAAAATTATTTATTTTTTATTTTATTTTATGATATTGCAATTTCAGAAGATCATATTGTGGCCAATTCATCAGGATAATGATAAAAACATGTCAGTATTTCAGGTTTTCTGAGCTCCTCTGATGAAGTTAACAACTTAAGTGTCGTACAGAGCAGCAAGCAACACAAAACGGTGCTTTAGGACGTAATAATTGGATTTTAAAGGTTAAATACACTTGTGCCTTGTTACAGAAACGTCACTGACACTTTTTACCAAGAACATTTGTTTCCCAACCTGCTTTGTGGCATAAGAGACTGTGATATGTCGCAATACCTCAGCGAACATGGAACTTGTGTATTTAACGTGTGTATTTATGACCACATCTGTTGTTTGAGCAACTTCCTCATAGTAATCATGAAAAATTCACATGTTTAGTGACGGATGAACGCACCATTCGTTTTCATTTGTTAAATGGCGACAGCAAACATGGCCTCCAGTCGCTGGAGATGCTCCGTGACAGGCAAACCCATCTAGCTCAATATTTGTGCTCGTCAAGGGGTGGGATCTAATCAGGCAGCGAGTGAACAGTCAGTTCTTTAAATTAATGTGTTAGAAGCAAAAACAATGGCTGTTTTGAGTTCAGAGCATTTCCAGAGCTTGGGGTAGGTTTTCTAGCATGTAGTAGCAAGGACCTACCAAATATACTGCAAGGAAGGGTCATGGGCACCCACGGCTCACTGATATGCATGAGCAAAGAGAACACAGAGGAGCTACAGCAGCACAAATAGCGATTATGACATAAGGATGGTGGTTTTAATGATATGGCTGATCAGCATATATACATGTACTGCCTACATGTTGCATTGAACAGTTAAACATCCAGAAGAGGGAATTTAATGGGCTTATATGCTACAGTATTTCCATCAAATGGCACATATTCTGCACAAAAGCAACTGTATTTCCTCACATCACCTCAACTAATCTATGGAACAGAGCTCTGCTGTGATTGGCTGTATTGCACGTCTGTCTGGAGTAAAGCAGTTTTAGCATCAGTGCAAGGTGGGGTTACACTGCTGTAGGCTGAATATAGGGTATGCGCTAACACTGGACCACACCTCCTCAGTCAGACTGAAGGATTTTTCTGCTTTTTCAAATAAAAGGCAGTTGGGCTCTACTGTGATCCTAACTACTTACCAAAGCACCAGTGGTCAATAGACATTGACACACACTTTTCCACACACTTATTTGCCAAATTGCAATGTGGGAGAAATGCACAAATCAAACCCTGAAGTCATATACGGTAGTAGGATGCAGTTGAACGCTCACTAAGGCCTCATTTACACTGCAGGTCTCAATGCTCAGTTCTGATTTGCTGCTTATATCTGTTATATTCTGTTTACACGTGTTTTAAATTGTGACCCATATCCGATTCGCCTGTTTACAGTTGCTATAGCAAAGGGGCGTGGT
>JBBIGC010185471.1:2500-14276 GCA_037576955.1 Lepidarchus adonis | reverse complement strand
TGTGTGTTAAGGTGTAGCTGTGTGGATGCTGTGTGTTAAGGTGTAGCTTTGTTGATGCTGTGTGTTAAGGTGTAGCTGTGTGGATGCTGTGTGTTAAGGTGTAGCTTTGTTGATGCTGTGTGTTAAGGTGTAGCTTTGTGGATGCTGTGTGTTAAGGTGTAGCTTTGTGGATGCTGTGTGTTAACGTGTAGCTTTGTGGATGCTGTGTGTTAAGGTGTAGCTGTGTGTTAAGGTGTAGCTGTGGATGTTGAGAGGGGTTGCCATGGTGAAGCAGTGGTTTGCTGTATTAATGTTGAGCAGAGTGTGTGTATGGCTGTGTGGATGCGGTGTGTTAAGGTGTAGCTGTATGGATGCTGTGTGTTAATGTTGATCAGAGAGAGTGTGTGTGTGGCTGTGTGGATGCTGTGTGTTAATGTTGATCAGAGAGAGTGTGTGTGGTTGTGTGAGTGTGTAATGTCCAGTAAACTGGTTATTGAACTTCGTTGGTGAACATCGGTTTCATGTCATTTTGGTTTTTTGTAAAAGAACTGAAGTGTTTTTTCTTCTGCTGGTGCTGGTTTCTCCCTGTGGGTCCGACTGCAGGATGAAGTTTACCTTGTGTTGGAGGAGCAGATGTGGTGGAGGTTGGGGTGGGCTGCTGTGGTTTAGGAGGTGTAGGAGCTGATGGAGAGAAACAGAAGAACTCAATCCTGCACCATCTACAGTGAACACAGTATAAACCCAGAGTCTGAAAACTCAATCTCTCACCTTCATCCACTGTCAGACGGACTACAGTAAAAGGGTCTTGTCCTAATTTCTCAATTCCACAGCCGTATGTTCCTCCATCCTCCATGAGGAGATCTCTGATGGTCACTACAAATTTCTTCTGCTCTTTGTTGTCGTGCAGAGAGATTCTTCCTTCATGTGTCCAGTCGTTTTTCCCGTTACTTTTAATAAGTGTCTTACAGTATTTATATTTTCCCTTACAGAAATACTTCACATTATCTTCATATCCTTCAGCATAACGACACTGGAACACAGCCATGCTCCTCTCAGTTCCTCTCTCTCTAATCTCACTCTGGATCATCTCACTCACAACTGCTACAGTAAAGACAGAAGGAGGTTTAGACTCAGACGTGTGGAGCAGTTTAACTGCTGTTTCAGGTTAAAGGAACATGGATTCTGCTGAGAAGAAATGTTGACGTCTTACCAGCATGTAGAGTGAAGAAGAAGATGAGGAAAGTCTTCATAGTGGTGAAGAGAGAGTAAAAGAGAGCTTCCTCAAATCTAATGGTCGAGTTAAAATCCCGTAGACGTTTGTGTTTGGTGTTTTTTTCAGTGACGTCCTTCCTTCACTGCAGCGTCCGAGTTTTATACTGAAGTGACCGAGTGTCTGAAGCTGTAAACCTCATTAACATACACAGTGTGAGCACAGACTCCACTCAGCACTGAACCACAGCTCTGTAGAACATGGCTGTCTGCTGTGGGTGTGGGCAGGTATTTATGTCTTTGTGGGGACTGGGATGATAATACAGCACTATGCTGGTGTGTAGATGCTCGTGTGTGTAGAAGGATTTTCCCTCAGAGCTGAAGCTTATATGTAGACAAAGCTGAAGAGTTGTTTGTGGAGTTCAGCTCCATTTAAACAGAAGATCATGGACCCACCAAGGGAGAAGACAAGTGTGTGTGTATGTGTGAGAGAGGGGTGGGGGTGGGGGTGGTGTGGTGGTGGTGCAGGATGTGGTTTTGATTCTTCTTTGACCTCTGGGCAGCTTCTCTTTTAATCACATTAACACTCTGTCTGACTGAAAACGTTGATGATGGAAAGTCATTCTACTATTGACCCAGTCTGGAGAGGATCTGCAAGGAGGAACGGCAGAGGATCCCAGGGGTGAAAACTTGTTGCATCTTTCCCAAAAAGACTCATGGCTTTATTAGATCATAATGTGCTTCTACTAAATACTTAGCAAAGGGTTTGAATCAGTATCTGGACGTCTGTTCAGTTTTGTTATTCTTTTTTTGTTTTTTTTCCTAGTTTGTTATTAAGTCAGAGAAGGTTGGCACAAACCACAGCCTTACCAACTCTAGGAACCTGCTCACCTCCTTTGTGGACTGGGATCTAGGACTCTAAGCAGATGGCAGCCACGTTTCATTCCAGGTAGTGTGTTCAGATAACCTGATATGGCACTTTTCAGAAAGGCTATCAATCTGGCTTAGAGACTCGCCCCTCATCTAAATGTGTATTTGCATCATGTTTCACAGAATGTCCATCAGCCATTGAAAGATGGCCTTGGAGGACATCATGGGATGGTACCTAGACCAGGACTTGAATCTGCAACATTAGAATTAGAAACAAGTGTCACCTGCTCATAACCTTTGCTAAAATAAACTGGTGATAAACAGAGACATCCCAAGCAAGTCAGGTCATCAAGATGGGGTAAAGCATCTGAGCCGAAGGTGAAGATTTTGCAGCTTGGAAACCAGAAGTATAGGGCTGGATCATGGACTGTGGGAAGGCTTGATTGCCATAAGCTGGAGGATCATTTCCAACACATGGTGGCTCTCACCATTTCCACCTTAAAAGGTTTAAGGGGTACAACTTTTTGAGTCTCACCAGGGAGATCCTGAAGGACCCAGTGAATGGCCATTAATTCTGGCAACTTAGTTACTGTACAGCAGGAAACCCACACAGAGCATTCAGAACCCAAATGACTTGTAATGGCGGACCCACCACCAAGCCACTGAAATGGCTAGTCAGCCCAGTGACGGTGGATCAGCCATTTATCCCCAAACTCAACGCAAACACACACAACATGCCTAAAATAATCAATCAAACAGATATGACTACAACTTCCCCACAAATAAACACATATAAACCCCCCAAACACACTTAAACCCATCAAACTCATTACCCAGGGGGCCGTGCGGCTCTAACACACGCCCCCCTATGCCTCAGCTGTGCTACAGTATTTTGTCGCACAGCTTACAGTAGTTCTCAGATCCTTACGCTTGCTCATTTTTCCTGCTTCAGGATTGACTGTTCATTTGCTGGCAATTATATCTCCAACTGTTATTCTTATACATATCTTTTCAATCAATATTTCTGTTATAAAATGTAGATTCAGTAATGTAAATGAGATGTACATAGAATGCATGAATTAGCACCAATTAGAAGGAGTATGTAGACCAAAACATCTAGTATGTAGATGCTATTAAAATCAAAGTGTTATTTAATTGTGACAACACGCTCCACCAATTGTGGGTGGAGCCTTAATTAAAGTAAATACTGTCACACATCGGCCTGGCCAGCTCCGCCTCTCTGGTCACCGTCGCAGCGGGGGCGCGATCGCACCAGCCAGCACCTCGGACAGCGACCGTGCTCTTCACCCTCATACAATGGGTACAGTTGGCATGGGACCACGTGGCCTGCTGAGGCACGCTGCTCAGTGTCCCCGGCTGGCAGCTCCTTACAGCCATTTAACCCAGAGGGTACGCGCCATAAAAGAGCGACGCCTCAGCGTGGAAGCTCGTGGCTTCTTGCCTAGCTGCATCCTTGGCGCCGCTTGAGAAGCCCAATCGGTTGTCATCGCCGCTTTAGGCGATCACTCAGCCAATCTCTGTGTGTGTTTCTCATTTCTCTCTCTCTCTTTCTTTCTCGCTCTCTCTCTCTCTCTTTCTCTCTCTCTCTCTCTTTCATGCCCTCATCGACTCCGTGGCCTTCATCTGACAGACTCCGCTGATGATCTGATCTTCGTCCGTGAGGCCGGCCCCTCTTCGCCGTACTGCCGCGAGACCGACCTGGACCCGGGCCGGACCCTGCCCTCCGTGAAGGAGCCTCGGACCTCACCTCTCTCTCTCTTTCTATCTCTCGCTCTGTATTCCCCATATACTCCTCTTTTCTCTCGTTGTCGCTCACACTTTTGAGCTGGATAATAAATGCTCTAAGGGGCACTTGAACCGATTTGTTGGTTCCATCTTGATCCTGGGGTCACAATACATTAAATTCAGGTTAAAGCTGCTAAAACGGACATGAAGAGAACAAAAACAGAGAAATAAACTTTTGAGTTTGAGTTTGTAGTTTGTTTATAATAAGTTTTATGAGTGGACAATGGTGGGAGCACAGGTGAAAGTCCATGCCAAGATGTGACTGAGGTACTCTTGAGAAAGTCAGCATTCCACTACACTGTTCCCAGGCTGCTGTTGATAGCAATCACTTTTACTTCATTGCCTTATTCAAAATGTGTTGCTGCAATAAGATTATCCAGAGTTAAAGGGGGAATTGTTCAAATTAACTGTTTTGAACTATAAGTATTCTACAGTTTCTGAGAATTTAGATTTTTGCTCCAATTTCTTACTCTCCCACTTATGATTCTGCAAAATAAGAACTTCTGTAAACTTATGACAACATAAAAAAAAGTTGTTTATTTTTCTTTGCACACTGATGACAGGATCTAATAATACCATGTGTTATTATTTATACAATATAAGCCATATCAGAGCTTCAGGTGTGGAAAAGGAAACAATAATTTTCATAATTTGTACTGGTATCAAATACATTTCCTTTTCTAATACAAAGTATGTGGATATTGGTGTTACGTGCTCAGTGGTTGAAAACAGTTTTGTTTGTAATGTAGCAGGATTTGCTTTGGGTGCAAGAAGTCTTGAAATCTTACCTGCTGGTTTAAGGTCAGGCTTTACCAGATAGGGGTTACTGTATATTAATGTATAAGTTATAAAGAGAATTAATAACTCCATAGTACAAATGAAGTGACAATTATATCAATTTCAATTGAAGGACAAATTGTAAAAAAAAAAAAAAGTAATTTAGAATTAAACCAGCTGGGTGAACCTTTAGGTATGATAAAGGCCAAACAAGAATATAAACCAAATAAAAAACACAAGACTATGCTAAGCCTCTGCTAAGACTATGGTAAGTGCAACAAAATGGCCGCCACACTACTTCTGCCAGTGAGATTACAACAGACGCAACACAGAGACCCAACTCACACCTGAGAGTCTGGTAGAGGTGCACAAAGTCCAGAAAGAAAATGATCACAGGACAAAGTCAGAAAATCCAGCATCACACCATAAAGCTGGACAGGATCGCTAAACGCTGGAACAGGGATTAAACTGTTTGGAACTTGGTAAGATTTTAATTTCACAAACAAACACAGGCACCTACACAAAGCAAAACATATCAGTAACTTGTAGATGCTCTACTTTGCTTTCCTTACGGTAGAATATATGACAGTGTTGGAATCTTCAGCTGGATGTGAACTGTCTGTAGAGTTAACAGTAGAGTAGACTGGTGTAGATGTTGAGTCCACTGGAGATGTTGAATGTTGTGCACTGGAGTCACTTTCTCTGACGAATGTAACGTTGGAGTAAATTTCGTCAGATTGTCTGATAAAGTTCACAGTTGCGTAATTGAGAGAGTCACGAGTAGGAGTATTGTTGGCGTGTACAGTAGAGCTGGGGTCTGGGTGGAGCTTCCTGTTGGCCTGAGGAGTTTTTTGATGGCCTGAAACTGTCCTCTGATTGGCTAAGGAGGATGTTTTTGCTGTTGAGGATTTGGTGACTTGGTGCTCGTTGGTTTTGGAGATGTTACAGACAGTCATATTTGGTTTGTAATTAATGTCTTGATTCCAACTGGGTTGATTCTAAATTACAGATTTAAAACAGTGTTGAAAAAGGTTAATTTTCATTGCTGTACAATGTCACCGTGATGTCTTCACTCTCACTCACAAAGACGCAAAATTAAATAAATATAAATAAACATCTTACCTTCTCAGTGTTTTGCTTTGCCAATTTCTTTTTCTTAGTTTGTTTAATCAGTATGAATAGAAAAATGGTGAAAAGCAGCACCACAGCAGCTAGACCAGACCCTATGTAAATGATCTCTCCTGGATAATAAAAAAAACAAGCGACATTTGTAATTATTTGATTTAAGTTAAATTCACATCATCCTTGATTAACATGTGAAAATGTGTAAAATAAAATTATTAACAGTGAGGACGGTGATAGATAGAGGGTAATGCAGACACAAGAGTGTTGTGTATTAAAAGATGGCTGCAATGTGTTAAAATATACAGAGAATTATTAAAAAAATATGCACACAATTATAAAATTTAAAATGACATATAATGAATAGAGAGTAAAGAGCTCTTAGACAGTAAAACTATTTTACTGACTGTTGTAAGGTGTGTTTGTGGCAGCTGGTGGCATGGTCACTCCAGTTCTCATTGGTGTGAAGAATGTGTTTGAATCTGTCGTTTTTCTTTTCTCTGAAATAAAAAAAAAAATCTGCGTCATCATATATGACTTCACTATATTTTTGTATTAATTACTTGTTGAATATTTATTCATCAATGTTTACAGTTTGGCCCGCAGCATTGCTCCGCTTCCTAACGTGTGATGCTGTGCACCTGAACAGGTGGGAAAGCATCTGAATATTGGAATATTGGAATGATTTCCTTTCTTCTGTCTGATGTAGAGCTGGGAAAACTTGTCATATATCATGGTAAGTATGATATAGCGAGCTGTGTTTCTTTTTTTGGCCGTAAATCTTGAATTCTCACTTTTTATGCTGTAAGTGAGATTGTAGTGTAGTATGAAAATATGTTTTCCAAATTAGCCCTTCACCCCAAGCTCATAAAGTCTGTATATGGTGTTTAAAAGCTTATTTTAATTATTGTGTTTTTCTGATGTCACAAACCATAGTCTCTTTATTCATTCAGGAAATGCAAATGGGAGGTTTTGTCCTTTAATTAAAGTGTTATTTTTGACGTATGGATTTTGACAGAGCAGGGCTGTTTTTTGCTGTATGAAGCCACACTGGAGTTTCCATTACTGATGGCTTGACTGACCACACCCCCCTCCCTTCACACCCCATAGTGGGCTTTTCTTTGCTGTAGATAGATTCCTGGTTCACCTGCTTCCTTAGGCGTCCTCCAGTCTGAGAGCCGGGGAGTTGTGTGAGGTGTCGGCTCTGGCAACATGAGAGAAGATAATTAGTGAATAAAATACAGAAAGATTTTATAAGGATGGTGTTCAAAAGCCTACACAACAGCTACATAAGCTTAAGCCTTCATAACGACTGATATAAACTTACTGACATTAACAAAGGCTTATTCCAGTGTGTCCTGTGTGAAATGAGGGATGTTAATGTTATGAAAGGCCAATGCATGTGCCATGTAGTACTTTTTTGCTTTCTTTCTGTTTTCCTCTCTCTCTCTCTCTCCTCTCTCTCTCTCTCTCTCTCTCTCTCTTATTTTAGGTTGCAGGGAAGCTGGAGCCGATCCCATAAGACAGGATTCACCCTGGACAGGAGGTTGACCCATCACAGGGCAACACAGCGACAGACCGTTCACACACTCACACCTGTGGGTGATGTAGAGCAGTCAGTAAACCTAAACCACAAGCCTTTGGACTGTGGGAGGAAACTGAAAAACCTGGAGGAAACCCACACAAACAACAGGGAGAGCTCATCCAATCCAGGGATCGAACCCAGGATCTTCATGCTGTGATTTTATTATTATTAATGATAATGATGATGATCATTTGAAGTTAAAAGGCAAAACAAACGCAGCATTTTCAGGTTTACGTCACAGGAAAACCCATGAGGAACTGGCTGAGCAAACAACTCAATGCAGACTCAGTCCAGACAGAGGCAGTCCTGGAGGTCAGGTATATTTTTACTATTTGTGTGTTTATTTTTCCATAATTAGAATAAAACTGTAAAAACAATGGTGACATTAATATTGCTCTATATACAACAAACATGAATAAATGTTCACCAACCAGCCACAGCGTTAAAATCACCACCAGATCTGCACTGTGCTCTCCAGTCAGAGCCAGCATTGAGATCAGAGCAGCTGGACTAGTCTTTGATACCCATGCTCATCAGTCAAACTTGGGTGTCCATTACCAGTTCACCAGTCCTTCAAGAAGAACTTTTGGTAGGTGCTAGCCTAGCATACAAGGACCCCTCAATGTATCGCCAATGTATCCCTAATGTCTAATCCCACCCCCTGAGAGGAGACACCAATCAGATCATCACTTTACCTGCCAGTGGTTTTAATGATGTGGCTAATCCATCTATTCCTCCTGATTATCTGCTCAGTAATTCCAGCATCGATGTGATTGGCTACGAGAAAGACTCTCAAAACAACAGAAGACGTCCAGCACGTCTTATAAACTGAAATACTGTTTTACTTACCTTCCACCACTGTCAGAATCACCTTACGATACGTGTCTGTAAAGATTCTCTCCACTCCGCACCAGTACACCCCGGAGTCGGCCATGTTCAGGTCAGAGATGGTCACCATGAAGATCCCAGAGCCTTGATCATGCAATGAATATTTCCCATTTGTTGTTGAGCGATTTGGCCCTGCACTTTTAATAAGGACGTCTTCATCAGACCAACATGCCTGGTTGCAGAAATACTTGACGTTGTCTTGAGCACGTTCATGAGAACACCTGATCTGACCTTCTCCTCCAACACGACCCTCCACTCTAACGGGTTCGGCCGTGATGCTGCCCAAAACTGACATGAGAGATGTGAGTAACATGGAGGAACACAAAGCTTTAAATGCAAAGCTACACCTGCTGCATCGTACCTGCAAGGGTGTAGAACACGCTGGTCAGAAGAATCTCCATGCTCCTTGCTGGATAGTTACCACGTCTGCATGTTTAGTCACTCTCTCAGCTGGTTGCCGACGGTTTCTTTCCTAACCGAGCTTGCAGTTTTTCTTAATTTCCGTTCTCATTCTTACACACATTCACTTCCTCATCAGTTTTTTTCAGAGATACACACACATTGGTCCTCTTTCTCTCCACCTTTTTTCTTCTGGCCCAGAGTAAAGAGTAAAATGTTCTAGGTCAGAGTCTGAGGTGGTGGTTTGAAATCTGATGGCTCAGGTTCGGTGTAGTTTTGGATACACACTGTGGGAGGAAACCCACTCGAACACAGGGAGAGCTGGACACTCAGAAACCCAGGGATGGAACCCAGGACCTTCTCACTGTGAGGGGAAAGCATTACCACTGTACCACCATGCTGCCCTGTATAATCACACCAATCATTTACTCTCCTCTGTATAATATCTATCATAATGTATATGCTCAATTATGTATCAAACGGTACCATGTGTGTATTGTCAAATACGGGAGTGTTTGTATTATATGTGCATTGTTGTTTAAATGTACTAGAGAAAAACTCATATGAAAAAAAAACTTGGCCAAGTACACTGATTCTGATTCAGTAATTTGGCTTGAAAATGGTTGTTTGTGTTTTAATCCTGGAGGGTTTGTGTCCAGTTCTATTTGGTGATTTTCCTGCTTTAACACACCTGGTTCAACTCACCTGTTCATTGCCACGTTCGGTGAGTATGTCTGAGAAGGGAAACTACGCCTTATTCATGGTGTAGATACTTTATAAATTTTTATATTATTTTATTTTATTTTGTCTTATTTTATCTTACCTGTAACTTTCTAAAAGTAACGTCTTATTTATTGTTTTTCTAAGTACACTAAGTACTCAACTTTCTAAGTTGTCTTTTCTTATCTTATCTTATCTTATCTTATCTTATCTTATCTTATCTTATCTTATCTTACCAAACCAAACCAAACCAAACTATGCAGGACTCCAGCCCTCCGGAAGAATGTTTGGGGAAAATGGTACGATATGTACTCTAGCGTCACAGGTGTGTTGGTCATTATAAGCTCTAAATTGCTTTGATTATGGTGCAGAACATGGCAGTGCTTGAGTCGTGTAGCACTACTCATTACTGATCCACTGATTGGTCACATTTAGCTAAACAGATGGATCACATGCGTTTATCAATTTCAGTTTGAGTAATCTTACTAAAACATATTTAAAATAGTAATTATATTGGATGCACTACTGTAATCGTCTGTAGCCATTAAATATCAGCAGCAATTACTTTATTACTTTGTTTATTTGTAACTACACAGTTATTACAGACACCCATATAAAACAGAAAACCATTTCATTCTAATGTTGTAACTTCTTTTGTTGCTTCATACTTATCATTTTCTCAACCAGAGAAAGTACAGACACATTTAGAGAAGTAAAACAGCACATTTTCACTCCCTGTTTGCAGGTGTGATTGTTGATGTGGTTGTTATGGGCCTTGTTGCGGAGGGGATTGTTTCTGAAATGGCCAGAAACCATTAAATAATAGACAAAAAAGACAAACACTGCTCAGTTGCTACTTTATTCTCAGTCACTTCAAGCTAATTACTGTTTTACTTTCCTGTACCTTCCAGTACTGTTAGAATCATCTTACGAGATGTATCTCTAATCAATCCAATCACGTCTTCATAAAAAGATACATCTCCCAGTGGTTGTGGTTGGTTTCTTATGTATTTAACGAGAATTGAATTCTCTGTCTCACATGCCTGGTTGCAGAAGTTGTGACATGTGTAGGCCATGAAAACACCTATATGCACTATGAACCTCCAGGGTTCTGCCTAACACTGCTACGACAGGTCTGAATAAAGTAGAGCGGAATGTATTAGACAGGTATAAACATAAACATGCCCTTAAAAACTTAAAAACGTAAAAACTTGCCTTCATAAATGAGGTTTGATCATATGTGTAATGATGAGACCAATCAGAAAAGTAATTACTTTTCTTTTTGATTAGTGTTGTAGGCTCTAGTGACACAGAGAGCACCCAAGTGTAGGGGTGAACGCAAACACTGCAACCACCTTGCCCAGCGGTTGTGCCTCTGAGCTAAGGGCAAATACTAGTGCACTTGTGGAAGGATACAAGTGTGCTGGCCCTATGCCGAAAAGAGGTGGAAAACATCGAGTTAGCAGTGGCCACCCACTTATTGCCTGAGCATTTTGATAGGGCTGCATGGTAGAAAGGCGAGATGTTAATACACTGGGCACACGGGTAATGGGTGTATGGACCTTGGTTTACCTAGTGGACCAGTCTGTTCACTTTTAAAATCCCCGCAGGCTGGCCAGTCAGAGCCCCCTGCTGGGTGTCAGCTTCCGGCATCTGTCAGGTCTTCCTGAGGAAGGGTAGCCACACTAGCGTCTCCCACTTTGACGAGGTGCACCCCTGAAAGGAGAGGAGGTGTTTTTCTGTGTGGGCTCTGTGAGCACCCTGGTCTGGATGTTGACTCCGCTGGAGGAATCCTTGTGAATTAGGTCCTTTAACCCAGGGACCACCTTGGCCAGAGCACCCACACCTGTATTTGGCTTTGGCCAGATCTACAAACACTACACTTGGGTCACATCTGTTAAATCCACCAGCGAGTTTTGAGGATTTACTGTAATGTGTGTAAATGTACTGTATGAAGAATTTCTCTACTTCCTTTTTTGTCTTTCATTTTTTACAGACACAGACAGACATTTCCACTTGATTTTTTATTTAAGGATAAATATGCACACACTGTCCAGCATGACTCATTCTGTCACTCATTCTGCATCACAGATAGATTTAGTTCTATATTTCTTCTTTCACTTTCAGTCAGAATCAAATGTGTACTTCAGCATCGGGAAATCACAATCAGCTACAAGCACGATGTAAGCATGACCCTATATCTCCAATATTGGCATTGCTTCACTGGCACACGGCGTGAGGAGCCTGCATCCAAGAGAGGCAGCCGGCATCCCAGTTGTGGAAAGGAGGGAGTGAGGTCAGAGACCTTACTGAACGGTGTGGAGAGAAGGACTTGTTTGCACACAGTCATTCGCAGGGACAGCCGCGACACCGGCCCTGCCTGGAGACCCAAGGAGTGGTGCGGGACAAGAGCCCGTCTCC
>JBBIGC010185463.1:0-14277 GCA_037576955.1 Lepidarchus adonis | reverse complement strand
TTGTTCTTTGAACAAGGTGATGTTCATGCACGACTCATTTTGTGCACCAGTAAAAAACATATCTATGTCTTGAATTTTTAAAAAATCACATTTTATTTTTCACTAAACAGGGGTTCGGTGAATGCGCATATGAAACTGGTGGGGTTCGGTTCCTCCAACAAGGTTAAGAACAACTGCTGTAGAGGTTTTGATAGCGTCTAAGATCTCATCATCTTCTAAAATCGTGCAGTGTGAACTTGGCGTTGTGAATTTCTGACCCAGTGCTGCCCGCAGTAAAGTTGTGCCCAGTTTTACAGCTTAGAGTCCATGAGATACTAAAGTTTTTTAACAGAAAACGTTCAAACCTTTAGTTGCAATGTTTGAGGACATCTAAGATAAGTGTAAAATTGTGTAAAACTGATTTTTTCTTTCCATTGCTTTACTTTATTAGTTTTAAAGCAGTTGGAACGTTCAGGGTGCCCAGGCTCTTGACAGCAGCATGCGCTCGTCACTGTGATAAACACTATAAAGCAGCGCAGAACACACTGAGCCTTCAGATCCCTTTACACTGAAGATCACAATCAGCGGCTGTGAGTCACAGTGTGTTCTGAGGGAGGGGATCTAAAGTAGCAGTGATGAAAAACAATTTGGTCATAAGGTAAAAAGAAAAATGTGCTTAATTACATAACTCAAGTTTGATGATTAACAAGGGAAGAATAAAGCAGCGCCGTTTTCCACACGCCTTCTTACCTCATGAGAGTTTGTGCCGTGTGCTACCTGAGTTTTACAGACTGTAATAACACAGAAAAAGCACAAACAGAGAAATGTGATTATAAATACAGTCATAGAAATTGTCACTTTAATAATAATAATAGTAATAAAACATATTTGTCATATGGTAAAAGTATTTAAGTTTTTCTCATAAAACATTGTGTCCATGTAGAACCTTCCTAACACAAACAAGCAGGAGACGGTCCACGGTCAAGAGCAGCGCAGCTTTGTGTTTTCTTTCTCCCCTTCATTTTTCTTTCTCTCAATGCCCTTTCAATGCCTACTTTTTTTCTTAATTCCCTCTTTCTTTCATTCAAATCCCTTTTTCTTTCTCTCTTTCTCTCTCTTTCTTTCTCTCAATTCCATCATTTTCCCTCTCAATTCCCTCTTTCTTTCTCTCAATTCCCTCTTTCTTTCTCTCAATTCCCTCTTAACGCCTTCAAATCAATTAGGATCAGGTTTTCCAGATTAGGTGTCAGTGATCAGAACCTCCTGCAGGTGGAACCGGTCTATTTAAAGCAGATCTTTAAGGTCTGGTGTTCTTTGTTATTGAAGTGTGTGGTGTCATCATGCCAAGATCTAAAGAATTCTTGCTAAAAGTGTTAGCAAAGGATTAAAAAAGATACCTTAAACTGAAATTCATCATTTTAAATGGCTGCCATTTTGTCAATGACTGGCTGACCTGCATGAAAGCCCCATCAGAAAAAAGTCTCCCATCTCCAAAAAGAACCTCCAATCTAAACCTACTGTAAACCTTTCTTCATGAAAGAATATTGTATCTGCTGATATTGTTCTTCAATTAATAATTGAAAAATATACTTTTAATTGTGGTTCCATTTAAGTATATCAGTTTTATTTTTAAACACTGTATTAAATAGGGTGAAATGTTCAAATATGTTGAAAAAAATCAGTTTCAAAATTAAAAGTCTTTAAATATTAAAAAAAAAATATTTCAATCAAATGATTCTTTAAATTTTTTTGTTTAATTAAGCAAAACTAACAACTCTGTAATGAAATGGTTTTAACAATTTAAAGTCTTATTTTTTTTCACACAATTGTACAATTTGAATTTGAAATCGAGTATTAGGGCGACAACCTGTCACCAATGTTACTGAACTGAAACTTACTTTCTCTTTTGTGAACACAAGCTTTTTGATTTATTTTCCTATATTTTCTGTATAAATTTATATCTTCTGGCTACTAAATTCTAAGGTCAGTTTAACAGTAAGTTTTGATAAAGCAAAATCCATTATACCACTATCACCATCATCTCTCATCACATGTAATAACATTTACCCATCTACTCTTTTGTGGTTTAACAAGACATGATTGGCTCAGACCAACACAGGGAGAAAACCATCCTTCCCCATTACTGACCACAGAACTGATGAGCCACTTCAGCAAGTCAAATTATTTAGATTCATCACAATGCATCACCCAGCGCAGCAGTATCAGCACAAACCTGCAAGAACTAACGCACTTACTGAAGGGGAAGGTGATGCCATTCACACGGAGCTGCTCCAGCACGTCTGCTCCACGTTCTCCACTGAGTCCCATGAATGAAGGAGAGCAAATCCGCTCATCTGCTCCCCACAGAAAGACAAGGAGGCGCACAGTTAACACATTTAACTTTAACCTTCAAGTCTGCAAGGTTTGTTATGTGGTTTCAAACTAATATAACTTTCATTAGTATTTTTTAGGAGCGACTGAGTAATTGTGTTATTAAATATCGAGCTTATCGAATTTTCTCCTTATTCATGTTTTTATAAGTGAGGGAGTAAAACTGCTGTTTTTCTCATAAAACATTGTGTCCATGTAGAACCTTCCTAACACAAACAAGCAGGAGAAACCAGAGTCGTCCATGGTCAAGAGCAGCGCAGCTTTGTGTTTTCTTTCTCCCCTTCATTTTTCTTTCTCTCAATTCCCTTACTTTCTCTCAATGCCCTTACTTTCTCTCAATTCCCTCTGTCTTTCTCTCAATTCCCTCCGTCTTTCTTTCTTTCTTTCTTTCTTTCTTTCTATTAAATCCCATTCTTTCTTTCTTTCTTTCTCTTTCTTTCTTTCTCTCTCTCAATTCTGTCTTTTTTATATCTCTTTCATTCTCTCATTTTCCTCTTTTTGTCCATCTTTCACTTTCTTTCTCTCAATTCTCTCTTTCTTTGTTTTTTTCTTTCTCTCAATTCCCTCTTTCTTTTTCTCAATTCCCTCTTTCTTTTTCTCAATGCCCTTTCTTTCTCAATGCCCTTTCTTTCACAATTCCCTCTTTCTTTTTCTCAATGCCATTTCTTTCTTTTTCTCAATGCCATTTCTTTCTTTTTCTCAATGCCATTTCTCTCTTTTTCTCAATTGCCTCTTTCTTTCTTTTTCTCAGTTGCCTCTTTCTTTCTTTTTCTCAATTGCCTCTTTCTTTCTTTCTCTCTTTCTCTTTCTTTCTTTCTTTCTCTCTTTCTTTCTTTCTCTCTCTCAACTTTATTAGGTTGTTTATTCCACACTCACCCACTGCCCTGATCTCCCTCAGTTTACAGAAACCAGTTTGATCTTTTAAGGAAACAAGCTGCAGGTTATTAATGAGCTTCCTGATCAAACCGTTTTCAATGGGGTTGAAAAATTCAGGCAAACAGTTCTCTGATTTACATCGATTCTGAGTGACAGATGCTTTATATAAATATATATAATAAACATATACGTAGTTACATATGGAGAAGCAAGCGGCTGAATAATGCATATAGCCTTACAGGGATCCATCTTACTCCACAGCAGCTGAGTCAAACCAAACACTATTATCATATACTAACAGTAGTGTTTGCATTTCATCTAAACATGAGGCTTTTGTGGCAAAGTATAGTAATTACATTGCATCTAATCACGCAAAAGCTTTACAGAGCAACTCATGGAAAAAAGCGTCACAACTTAAAATCAGTATAGATTCCACATACAGATACGGACAGAATCACAGAAAGCGTGTGGAACATGCGAATGAGGGGGGCTTAAAAAAAGAGTGTAAACGTAGATTGTGGGATACAGTGGATACATTAGTGGTGTTATCTTCTTTTTCCCAGGATCCCTTGCTATGTTGTTTCATACACTAATAGCCATGGAAGTGGTTGCCTGGTGAGGGAGCCCAAGAAAAGAGTCAGTGCCTTGGAATTCTAAACACAGTTCCCTCCTCTATTAGAGACACAGGCTGGAGCCAAGGCTGCTAAACTCAAACCACTCCTCAACTGACATCTGGCACCAATACGTCTCGCTGGCAGAGACAGACAGCTCTGCCATGGTTCTGCTCAAACCACATTAATGGAATGTACCTGCTCTTGTCTACAAATGTGTTATTTCCTAGTGGCGCTATGTTGAACACACTGTGGAGGACGTTGGCAAAAAAACCCATTCAACACAATGAGAAATTAAAGCGTACAGGCCAGAAAAATGACATTAACACTAAAAATATCATATTAACATAAGATTAATGTTCAAATAACATTCATGTGGACACTGTTGAGCCTGAGCAGGTGCACTTTCTTGGTGTGAAATCCATATTCATTTTAGTTTTTTCCAGCTTCATAGTTCTGACCACCTACAAAAAGTACCAGCCAAACGGGTAAATTCTCCACCACTCATAGCATAGCTTCACCTCGCACTGACAAACCAATAAAACTATTGACTCATCGTTCTTTGTGATGGTAACTAGCTCCACAAACTTGCGACTTTCAGACTGAAAGATACAAGGTGAAAAGAGACAAGACTGTAAACAGATGGGGTAACATATTAATATTTGTTTATCTAAAAGTCGTCTTCTCTGTGTAAACATCTCACACATGGGTTTTGTGGTCTCTTTCAGTGTTTAATTTAATGCAGTATTGACGAAATGGTGAGTGGAGCACAGTGACACGCAAAGAAAGGGCTGAGAGACATCAAGTGATGACGTGTGTTGACGCCAGCTTGTACAGATTTGGGTTCCAGCATGTATTTTTGATTTCGCATATGAAAATGGAATATATTGGCAATGAATTATGACATTTAAATGGAATACATCCAAATGTATTGCATTTTTGTGTGGATTTAAGTTGAGGCAGTGGTTGCAATGACAGAAAGCATTTGCAGGTGAAGCACTGACTGCTGTTTCAGTATTTTCAGTCAAAGTTTGAACAAAATCGGCATAATTCAACAGAAAGTCTTAAGTAAAATCTGTTGGCTGGGAGATATCGAACGCTGGGCTCAGGATAAATCTTCATAGCAGGTTTCACACATAGTGACCAGGACAATCTGAACAACTCATTACGTGTGTGTTAGTGTGGTAGTGTGGTAGACCGTTGCCAGTCCTGTAGTGGGAGTCAGAAATTAATTACACAAAATAACTTGGTTTTGATTTTTCATACAGAACCTAACTTCAGAAGAGGCACATTTATCTTTTAGTGCAAGTCCAGAATTGTACACACAGGTGAAAAAACCACGGTGGAATTCCTTAGGCACTACGCCACTGTTCCAGCTGGAGATGTGGTGGGGATTTGCCGAATGCACTGGCCTCCTGACCTCACTGTTGTCCATGAATGCACATGGCGAGTGGTACAAAGAATGAACAACTCAGCAGCTTTGGGCTGTAAGCCCCCGTAAGCCTCGTCCTCGCACAGCGGAAACACCAGACACACAGTCCCAGCCCGGATCATTTCAGGGGCTCATGAAGAAGCACATCCTTATACTTTTGGGCAAAACTGCAGTGATGTGTCAAACTTGCTCTAACAATGGGGCAGTGGAGGCCTAGTGCTTGGGACTTCGAGTCCCATCCCGGGCACCACTGAGGTTCCCGAGCAAGGTACCGTCCCCCCTCTGTGCCCACTGCTCCACGTGTGCACGTGTGATGGGTTAAATGCAGACAAATTTCCCACTTGTGGGACTATAAGGGATAATAAAAAAAATAAAAAATAATTTTGAAATAAGCGTTAAACTGTATTCAGTTACTAACTGGTTTATTGACTGTAAAAATATAATGCAGCCTGTTCCATACACTACAATGCTAACAAAGATACAGTACTGTGCAAAAGTCTTGGCCCCTGGAAAAAAAATATGTAAGAGTTGTTTAGAAGCAGTTAGTGTTTTTATTGTTTTATTTTAACTAATATTAGAATAAATACAAATAAAAATGAACACAGTGAGCAGTACATGTTTGTGAATGTTTTGGGTTCTCATTTCCACAGTTCTTCCTGGTTTGGGCTCAATCAGTGGTTAAATCAAGTGCTGCTGCTGAAAGAGTTTCACACATTCATACGATGGCTGGAAGCACTGAGGGGGAATCACCTGCACTGATCTGAAGAGCTGGATTCCAAACAATTAGCACAAATAGCGTAGACTTTTGCACAGTACTGTAGATCACGGAAAGCAGTGGAACATTATGCAACACTGTGAACACAGGTACGTACCCTTCATGCTCTCTTCAATTTTGTGAATTAGCTTGTAAGACTCAAAGCGGTCAAGCAGTGTCCGGATAGCAGGAAGTGGGTCTAAAATCACAGTCTCTGGGTGAGCATCTATATATTCCTGAAAATGAAAATGGTACATAGTAAGTAATACATTAAAGCACCAATAATTACATTTCACCAACTTAAAGCAATGGCCTGCAAACACAATGATAAAAAGGTTAGCAAAAGAACAGAAAAATCTATGGAGAATTCTTTGGTAAGTTGTAAGGATTACTGTTGAGTTCAAATGCCAAATTTTAGGCAGATGATTGCTTGTTTTATTCCCAGTTTTGCAGTTTTCACTACTGAATGCAATGTTGCAGCACATCTTGCGGGGGCAGGTTCTAGTGGGAAAGTGATTACAAAACCTTCCATATGAAAAACAATGACACATTTAAAGAATTTAAAGAACATGTCCGTAGTTATTCCAGAACCAATCCCCAATCTTGTGGCAGAAAGCAATCAAATCCTCACACAAATGTTCCAACGTCTAGTATAAAGCTTAAGAAACACTGGATGAATAGATGTCTACGTAGCGTTAGCTACCTGCACACTCTGCACAAGTAGTAATGCCTCTGTGATATTCTGGTCTGCTTCCACAATGTGGTCAGTTAGCTTGTGGATGATGGCGTCCAGTGGGCCCTGCTCGTCCAGTGGTTGGCTGAGGTCCAGCTGGTTGGGGTCAAGAAATCAGATCAGCGTTAGTCCTTTAGGAAAACTCCCATAACAAAACATGAGTAATGAATTGTGAAAATAGACTTTCCAATAAAACCACACACCCAGTTCACAGCAAAATGGGCTTTTTTTTCTTTACCTTGACTTGTAGTGACTTGTAGTATGGACACAACAAACATTTCATAATAAACTGTTTTCACAGTAAACAGCATCTATGACTATGAATGACATCACTTTGACACATCATTGGAACGGTGTAAAACCTACTGACCCATACACCTGCAAAAAGATTTGAACAGATATCCAAGAGGAGGGTGTGATGGACATTAATTTTTCATTCTTAAGTGTGGTATCAATGACCTTCAGCAATGTAATTTTTTTTTTCATTACTATATAGAAGCAAAAATAGCTCAACTGCCATAATCTAACAAGAAGTGAACTAGGAATTGAGTCATTTGCTTTTAGCTGTTATGTTTATATTTCTAGTGCTGCTTTCCAAACACAAATGAAATATTTTGCCAATTAGCAGATGACAAAAGTTTTTATTGTAATGTGTAATTATAAAAGCGCAGATTAAATTGTTAAAAAATAACAATAAAGTAAATAAGAGTGTCCCATTATATTCAATAGTGTATTGTAGGAATACAGAGCATAAGTATAAGAATTGAAGGTTCTAAGGTTGCCAGATCTTTGCAGGATCTCTACAGCTGTCGTACACAACACCAAAAATAAATCCCCCTGAGCGTTAGTCATCAGTTCCTCTCCTACAGGTCGAGTCAGCAGATGATTTTCCTGTTCAAACACACCTATTAAACCACAGTGAGAAAATAATGAGCTGAATCAGGTGTGTTTGGACAAGAAAATCACCGAACTGTGCAGGAACTGTATCACTGCCTCAGAGGAATAAACTCAGCTGCTCCATTTAAGACGGTGGGTGTGTTATATCTACTGTAGATAACTTCACATCTTTTAAAAATGATGCGGTAGAGTTTTTGTGTAACTGTGCTCACATTTCCGCTGGGACTGGCCTTGAGGGACATGCAGATATTTTCTTTGGAGCATCCACTGAAGGGGGGGCTGGTAAACGACAACAGCTTATGGACTTGGCAGGAGGAGAAGGCAGCCTGTGGACGTCATTTTGTACTACAGACTGACCCATTCAGGGGTCATCCTTTGAAGAGCTATTAGAAGAAACTGAATCAAGGGACCCACCATGTTGTGGGCCAGAGGTGGTACGTTGGTTCTCAGAAGGCTGAAGGAGGCTAATGGCTGAAAAGAGCCAGGATAAGCCTGAACTTTATAGGTGTTTATAGGACGTGCATGTGCATTTGACAAAGAGCATACACGTCATGACAGTCACTTCACAGACCAAGCCATGGTGCTTCAGCTGACACCCACGTCAGCTGTGTTCCGCAGAAATCCTGCATGGGGGTTGGTGTACAACTGAAGAAATATTCCTCAGAATTTATATTGACGCTTCCAGCACATGAAAACGGCTTATTTGCTATAGTAGCTTGCAAATCCCCCATTCCCCTTCACAACTTAACCAGCCAGTTCTTCCTGAAATTTAGAATCAACATGTGATTCTCTTGCTGGAGGATCAGGAACAGCTTATCTTTACATCCAAAGTGTAAACACAAAGGTTTATAGCAAATATTCCCTCGAATTCGCAGAAAAGTCCCTCAGGGATCAGATAATTCCCTTGACTTATGTAATATGGATGGGTTTTATGACTTCATTGATTGACTGGTCAGCAAAACGCTGCTTAAGACATTCAAAGGGTCTCGGTATGGATTTGAAGTTATAGGTTTCTGAGGAAAACTTAATGTCATTGGGCAATAATTGGTGACTTGCCCAGAAAAATGTAAGAATAAATAAAAAAAAATGGCAAATCAATGTGTTTGTATGGTACAACTTTAGAATAAAGGTTTATGAGTGGTTAATGTAATTAATGTATTAATAGTAATTAATTAGGTGAAGAAATTTTAACAGTTATATCAGATATTTGTACCTGAACATTAACATTTGAAAAGCTGGCAGGAATGTTGCCAAAGGATGAAAAAAATCAAGCAAAACACTAACAGTATCGATAAATAAATGTGAGCTCACAATTTGTCAACTGCAATAGGTCACTTTTGTCTTTTTATTTTAAAATGTTTAATGTGCTTAACAATGACAGAACTTATCACTGAACTAAACTCTAATAATACTACTACTAATACTAAAAAAAGTCTTTATTTTACACTGGAACCTATATTTGGTTTGGTTAATGAATGCTTCAGGAAATGAAATCAGATCTGCTTATACTGTATAATGGCAAGGTGTTCAAAGCAACTATTTTCATCACTTATTTTATCATGTCTATGTTAATTTGAATTTATTTGAATGTTTTTTGAGGCATGAGCACAGGAAAAGGTTATTTAAGGCACGTCTGGAATTACCGATGACCCATCTGATTCCTGATTTGAGGCTCTACTTCAACTCGGAGGCGGCGCATTAAAGGCACAAAAAGGGATTGTGACTGTATTCGGTTTAAATCTGCTTTGCTATAATAAAGTTCTAGTAAAGCAGACTGTACAGGCGCCATAGCAACAACAGCACCTGAATATTTAAAGGAGACAGAGCATATCTGAATCTAATAGCTTATTGATTACAGTATTTACCAGAGATTTATTATGACAGCACAAGAACCTGTGACAGGGTGTTAACACAGTCAGTTAATCTATGACGTGCAATTAGGTCAAAGTCCGTCCTTTCTTTCTTTGCTTTCCACACCCTTCACTGTCTATTCAATATCACTCTCCAGAGAATGGAGGAAACCATGTGCATGTTTTAGCTGAGTCAGTCCCTTATCTTGAGCTGTCTCTCAGATAGTGAATGGCTCGAGTGAAGGCTGAAGGACATTGACCTAGTCTCTCTGCTCTGCCTTTACGCCTCAAACTAGGGTCCTGGAGAAATGCACAGACAATCTAAGCAACCTTCACATTCACTTCCCCAAACAAAGAACGGTTGACTTTGGGTTTGTTCCCAGAGTCCCTGAAATAGAGAACACGGCAAAGATCATCATAAATATCCACTCGGGTTTATTTTTGCAATTGATAGATTTAACAATGAATGGACCTACAGAAAAATTCAAACCTTACTTGGAGAAAAGACTTCTTGTTACTTTAACTTCCAATAAAAGTTGTTCCTTCTCATGTAAACATACTGTTTTGGAGATACAAGGTTTAGTTCAGAAAGTGATGATATGTGCAGAGAAAGTGGATAACTAGGTTCATGGTTCAGATTACGGATTATCATTCTGAAAATGCAATCCATGGATAAAACCAAATAATTATTTTTAAAGACAACAACAACAACAACAACAACACTACTACTAATAATAATAACAACAATATGCTACTACTACTACTACTAATAATAATAATAACAACAATATAATACTACTACTACTAATAATAATAACAACAATATAATACTACTACTACTACTAATAATAATAATAATAACAACAATATAATACTACTACTAATAATAATAATAATAACAACAATATACTACTACTACTACTACTACTACTACTACTAATAATAATAATAATAACAACAATATAATACTACTACTACTACTACTAATAACAACATAATACTACTACTACTACTACTAATAACAACAATATAATACTACTACTACTACTAATAATAACAACAATATAATACTACTACTACTACTACTAATAACAATATACTACTACTACTAATAATAATAATAACAACAATATAATACTACTACTACTACTACTAATAATAATAATAATAATAGCAATATTACTACTACTACTAACAACAACAACAACAACAACAACAACAACAACAATATAATACTAATAATAATAATAATAACAATATAATACTACTACTACTACTAATAATAACAATATAATACTACTACTAATAACAACAACGACAACAACATAATACTACTGCTACTACTAATAATAATAATAACAACAACAATATACTACTACTAATAACAACAACAATATACTACTACTAATAACAACAACAACAACAACAACAACAACACTACTACTACTACTAATAATAATAACAACAATATACTACTACTACTACTAATAACAACAACAACAACAACAACAACAACAACAACAATACTACTACTACTACTACTAATAATAATAATAACAATATAATACTACTACTAATAATAATAATAATAACAATACTACTACTACTAATAATGTTATTATTATTGTTATTATTATTGTTGTTGTTGTTGTTGTTGTTGTTGTTGTTGTTGTTAAAAGAAGAATGAGTAGCAATCAAAAAATGTTGCTGACAGTTTGGGGCACTGTAGGATTTACCTCCCATGTTGGAAAGTATGGGGAACTGCAAGGTGATTAGTGCTGGATAACTGAAGATACACCATAAAGAATGTATTTTTGACGGCTCTTTACAATAACATATACTGTAAAGTTACTGTGTCCAGGTAAAGGTACTACAATGGACAAACGACATAAATGCACCCGCAACTATACTAAAGTGGTCCTTAAGGTCCAACTGTGTGCAGTAAATGAGTTTTAAAGGTGCAATTCCTTTCCAAAAGGAGATGGCGTATATGTACTTTTACATAACAATTTAAATAGAAAATAAATGTAAAAAACAGAAATAAAGACAGGTTGTACAGAGTCAATGGAACTTAAGTATAATTCCAAAGGACTATAGCACAGTTACATTTTCATTTTAGAAAAGCACAGAGTAAACTCTGGGTTCTGTCACAGACAGCTTGGGCGTCAGTAATACAGCTTTTGGAAATGCAAACTATATGTCACAAAGTAGAGGACAAAACTGAGTGTTTGTTCTGCTAGTATTCCATGAATACCAATGTCTGACTTTATTCAATGCTTTTTCAAATGGTGGCTGTAGGCTATAAAAGAAAACCATATTGACTTATTAGATAGCACGACACACAGACAGACAATTTTATTGATTCCAAGGGGAATTTAGGATAACGACAAAAAAGAGGATAAAAATTATTTTCATAAATTTTTGAAAGTTTGTCAAACACAATAGGTACTTATGGCTGAACAACCTTAGTTCAGTTGCAGCTAGAAAGCAGTGCAGGGTCATATGGACCATGATGACGTGAGTTCAGCGAGTGTAGTGTATTTTTGGAGGATGTTGCATAATGCTGTACGAGAGAGTTTGATAAAAGAGGGCTTTAGTTTGATTGGAAAGAAAGTGGAAGTCCTAGCAGTTTGACTAATGCAGTGTCCAAGGTTTCTCTTGAGGGCCAGAGATTCATCATTCATCCAGACATGTATACAGCAACTCACGTCTGGATAGTTGAGTAATGCACTTCAAAATTAACCAGCTTCAGACCACCTAATTCCTTAGGCCCCTCTAAGGTAGACAGCAAGAACTGAAGCACTTTAAAATAAGCTGTACGAGGGCCTGAAAAGAATCCCCAAAACAAAATATTTTGGAGTAGAAGACGAATGATTTAGTGGCTGCTGTTCTACTGAGCATTGGCAAGTCAAAGACATTAGTCTCACTAAATCTCTTTTGCCTCAGCCTGATATTTGCATATTAACAGTAGCATTAAATATGTCTGGTTTCATGCTGCCAAAGATCTGTTTTGACCTAAAGAAAGGAGTAATGATGTAAAAGGGACAGTGCAGAGAGAGGCCTAGTGGTTCAGACTGTGCCCTTGGGATTAGAAGGTCAAGTCCCAGCCCAGGCACCACTGAGGTACCCTTGAGCAAGGGACAGTCTTGCTATGCTGCTCCGCGGGCGCTGTTAATAGCTTTTCACAGCTTACATGTACATATACGATGGGTTAAATGCAGAGGTCACATAGTGTGTTGCACTAAGTGTGTTCACAATGACAAATGGTCACTTTCACTACCTAGAGAAAATCCAATCGCACCTTTAACATGTTATAAGAACACTGCCTTTGATTACATACTTCCTTAGCATGCTTCCTTAGAATGCTGCCTTAGCATACTGCCTTAGCATGCTGCCTTAGCATGTTGCCTTAGCATGCTGCCTTAGCATGCTGCCTTAGCATGCTGCCTTAGCATGCTGCCTTAGCATGCTTCCTTGGAATGCTGCCTTAGCATCTGCCTTAGCATGCTTCCTTAGAATGCTGCCTTAGCATGTTACCGTAGCATACTGCCTTAGCATGCTTCCTTAGAATGCTGCCTTAGAATGCTGCCTTAGCATGCTGCGTTAACATACTGCCTTAGCATGTTGCCTTAGCATACTGCCTTAGCATGCTGCCTTAGCATGGATACGTCTATACATACTTCTGGCATTAGAAAGTAATTTTACACTTTTAAACAGTAACATCAATGAAGTATTTTACACATTCAAATTTTCCATTGAAATCAATAAAGAGTTATTCCCGCATTGCTGCAGCGACAGCTGTTCTGGGAATATTAGATATTTGAAACATAGCTGTGAACATTTCATGGCCTTCATCCACAAGAGCATTAGTGGGGTCTGGTTGTGATATAAATGACTCGTTCTGGATCAGAAACTCCATTCCAGCTCATCCCCAAGGTTCTGCATAGTCCTCCATCACTGCAGAGAATGCAGATCCACCTCTCCACAGACCTGAGCCTACAGTCAGTGTTTGGCACTGAGCAAGGTGACTGAGCTGAATTCCCCATTGAGAAGCAGTCATACTTTTGGCATATGTAAATATGAAAGTATGCAATTTACTAGCAAAAATTACAGCTTAAAGATTAAAGTTATCTGGTAACACCATAATGTTAACCTTTAACTATGGGAGCTCCCAAAACACCAATTTACTTTACAGTTTATAACGCTTGAGGCAGCTATGAATTAGGAAGTAATGTTGGAATGTTTTTTAGATGATCTGACATTAAAGGAGAATGCCACATTATTTCCCCAAATGCATGCATCATTAAATCATTCAGATTTAAATCAATAAGATTTAATAAAGTGAGTAAAATTGTTTAGATTGGTTTGATGTGAAAGGGTTCATTCTTAAGTGAAGGTTGTTGACTCATGATGACATGTCTGAAGTGTTTAATGTCTAAAAGTGTCTAACGTTCAACAGTGTCTGACTAACATTGCTACCAATATATAGTAGCGATGACTTTATTAACTTTTTCAATGATAAAATAAAAAATGGTAGACTCAATTCAGTCTGTAAATTCAAATCCAGACAGTTTGATAAGTAACACTTCAGACAATTCTATCACCTTAGATCAGGGGTCGGCAACCCAAAATGTTCAAAGAACCATATTGGCCCAAAAAAACAGAAACCACACCTGCCTGGAGCCGCAAAAAATTAAAAGCCTTATCTAAGCCTGATATGAAGGCAACATAGACTGTCAGTATATTAGCTATAT
>JBBIGC010185460.1:0-14278 GCA_037576955.1 Lepidarchus adonis | reverse complement strand
TCCTCCACATTGTGATCTCCATATACAGTACTACTTCCTGCTCTACAGTACTGTACTAATACTGCATCAGATGGTGGAGGAACAATGTGGTCCAGCTCCGTCTTCACACAGAGGGGTTTGTAGATCATCAGCAGAAGTTGGGAACAGCACCTGTGGAAATTTTCTGCATTATCCTTCAAGGCTTTATGGACTTCCATTGCTGCAGGAAAAGCTGGAAGTTCTTAATTATTGGGCAAAAGCCTGTTGTATATGAAATCTACAGAATATTTTACATTTTGGTGAAGTTTTGGTTTAGTTTTTTTATTTATGGTTTATTTGAGAATTTTTATTGTAACCACTTGCACCAGTAAAGGTTATTTACTGTAATCAAACTACCTGTATTAGCAGCAAACATGGGAAACACTGGGGGTTCTAAAACTTTTGAGTGGTTTTGTATATTTTAACTTGGTTCAAGCTACTTATATGTATCATTAAAGTTTGCATCAAATTTATATCTCCACCCTCCCTCTTCTAAACTCACCTTTAAAGTTAGTTGTAGCTAAATGGTAGGTTCTCGACGTTCAGGTCTTTTCTGTAGCAAAGATGTGTAGGTTACTTGTTAAAAAAATTATGAAAATTGCTTAAAAGGCGAAAGATGTTTTCTCCCCTGCATAAATCCCATGGAGGTGGGACAGAAAAAGTGGAGCGTTGAACACCTGCTGTACAGTTGTCCCTATTCACGCGTTGCATGACGTTGGCTGGGTGGAAGAGTAAGCAAAACCATCAGGCCTTATCTGGCTCCTTGATCTCAGTCTTCCAGTTCACCCAGTACTACCAGCTCGTTCCCACATGGGGGGGGGGGAGGGGGGGATCGGGGAGGTGAAAGGACAATAAGTTTGACCTTCTGATGCTAATCAGATGTGGACAGACGCATTGTTGCCTTTTTTGTGAATAATTGCCCCTGTTGGGTAATATTAGCTTTTAATGGTAAAACACACAGTTAACTTCAACAACATGAAGGTCAATGAGGGTGTTAGATGTGATTCAGGCTGATGCAAGTTGTGGGTGCAATTAGGACTCCAAGAACAGGTCCCAGAAAATCCTTTGGTTGCCCACAGACCTTCATACAATGGGGTTCCAGAAGAGCTGCTCTCTTACACTCTGTTGACTCTCATTATTTCTCTTCTGCGCAAAATTAGCTTCTCCTAATAACGCCCGTCCGACATGATTTCTCATTATAATACGACTTTAAAAACGCAGATGAATGCTCAATTGAATTTGAATGGGAAGGTGTCCCAGATGTGTGGCATTATTTTCTTATGACGCCCGTTGCCATGGGAACGCGTTGTTTGCGGTTTCAGATCACTCCGCCATTAACACAGTTAGCAAACGCAGAGGTCGGTTACGATATAAATGTTAATATCTTCAGTAAATATGGGATATGTTGCAATATATTATCCCTTGCTTAAACCACTTTGTCTGTTTTTAGTTTTACTTCCTTTTACATTTATTGTCACTCAGCCCAAGAAGCTTTACCTCCAAGTCTCCTTCTGGGCCTTGGCTCCTGCCACGGTGTCGTCCTTGCCTCGGCTCAGGGCTGGATTCTGTAAAGCTCCTAACGTCTGCTGTAAAAAAACGCTATAAAAATAAAACTGACTTGAACTGATTCAGTCAGTGCTGATGGTCCTGTGGTGACGCCTGCTTCTGTTAGGAACCATGGAGTTTTATTAGATCCTTCACTTGATTTTGACGCTTGCATAAAGTTCCTCTCCAAAACCGACCTTCATCCAACTTCTCAATATCGTTCGACTCCATCCCTCTCTTTCTGATGCTCACACTACATGCTCACATACATCATCACGTCCCATGATTGATTACTGTGATTCCCTCTTCGCTGCTCTTCCTCTCAGCTCATCCCACATCACTCCAGTGGAAAAGGATCCTGCAACATGACACTGACTGAACAGAAATGAAGATTCCTGGAGTGGCCGAGTCAAAGCCCTGATCCTAATCCCACTGAGACTTTAAACGGGCTGTACATGCAAGAAACACCTCAAACATCTCACAGCTTGAGGACTTCTGCATTGAGGAGTGGGGCAAACTTTGTCAGAGATGGTAGATGCTACAAGAAGCGTCTCCCTGCAGTTATTTCAGCCGAAGGGGGTGGGGTGTACTAACTTTTTCCTCATTTAGAATACACATTTCTGTTGATATTTTTGTTTAATGGATAAATCAAGGTTAATCTTTGTTGTTTAACTTCCGGAGATGAAGGAAAACAAGATTAGACATCGATGTCTAATAATGAACTGAATATTTAATGGGGTGTCCTAACTTTTTCACATGACTGTAAATTTATATTAATAGCTGATATTATGTTCAGGTTGTAAAGCAGAGCATTAGGTAACTAATTCCTGTAAATTTAATACTGGGTGAAGATGAGTTTGGCCTAATGGTTAGAGGTGCTGGGTTTTTAATCAGGAGGTCACTGGTTCGAGACCCTGACCCAGCAGGAATGAAGTAAAGTGCCAAGGCCCCTAATGCTCGATGGCTCCTCACTGCACAGGACTCACTACTGGTCAGCCATCACTTTTCTTGTCGAATCACATAGTTATTTTGATTGACATGCAAGAATTAAACATAAAAGAGGCGTATTTGATCTACTTTGACCCATTTTTATCTACTTCTATAATGCATTTTTATTTGCCTGTACTGTCTTCATTTATTTAACATATTTTATTTCTTGTAACTTAATTTAATTTCAAATTTTATAGCTTATTTTTCTTAATGATGTATCTCAGTGTACGATGTTGTGCTAAAAAAAATAACTTTTCGTGGTTTGCCTTTTTGAGGAACAGTGATGTGTTCCACTTGAACAGGGAGGTCATAACTTTTTGACTAGATTTTCGTCCGTGGTTCGTTATCCTGCTCAGAAAGCCGGAGTAACAGCAGTGGAGGCTGTAAATACTGTTTATGATCTTCCATCCTATTCATGTCTCATTTGTTTACGCATTATACAGTCGTATGCAAAAGTTTGGGCACCCCTTGAGAAATAACATATTTTTTATTTTTTTATTGAAAAGACTAACACAGTCTGATAGGACATGGGAAAAATATTTTCAGCAAACATTGATGCATAGTTACTTTTTATGTAATAAATTGAACAAAGATCAAAATAAAAACATTATTGTAGCACTGTGCAGAAGTTTGAGCACCCTACATAATCAGTACTTAGTAACACCTCCTCTGAAAGATATTACAGCTACAAAAGCTTTTTAGAGCTAAAAGTCTTTCAGTTCGTGTACTTGAGATTTGCTCCCATTCTTTCTGCAAAGGGTTCTAGTTCTATAATATTCTTTGGTCGTCTTGGATCCACAGCTCTTTTAAGATCTAGCCACAAATTATTAATGATTGTTACTGAGATGTCCATTCCAGAACCTTCAGCTTGCGTCTCTTGGGGTCGTCCATGGTGGATTTCGAGGTTTAGGATCATTGTCCTGTTGTGGAAGCTCATCCTCTTTTCAGCTTCTTTTTTTTTTTCCAGATGGTGTGATGTTTGCTTCCAGAATTTGCTGGTATTTAGTGGAATCCATTCTTCCCTCCACCCGTGCAATGTTTGCTTTGCCAGTGGCTACAACACAACCCCAAAGCATGATAGATTCACCTCCATGATTAATGGTTGGGAAGGTGTTCTTTTCATGAAATGCTTCTCCTTTTTTCTCAAAACATGTCTTTACTGATTGTGGCCAAAGAATCTGTTTTAACTTCATCATTCCACAGCACTTGTTTCCAAAACACGTTAGGCTTCTGTAGATGTTCTGTTGAAAACTTCTGACATTGGATTTTTATATTGGGGATGCAGGTAATGTTTTCTTTTCCTGACTCTTCCATGAAGGTCTTTTGGAATGGTGCACCACCACTCCTGAGTTTGCTAAATCTTCCTGCAGGTTTTTACAGTAATACGACCAGTTCTCTCCAAGAGTTTTCTTGGTCTTCCAGATCTCATCTTGATCTCCACAGTTCCCCTGAACTGCCATCTCTTAATTACATTTCTCACAGTGGAAACTGCAAGCTGACCACGCTTTGCTACCTTCTTGTAGCTTCTCCTGCATTGTGGGCATCAATAACTTTCATTTTCAGAGTCTTACACAGCTGTTAGAAGAACCCATGGTTGTTGAGTGTCCACAAGTGTGTGCACAAGGTTTGAATAGTCCACCAGCTTTGAGATTTATTACTAATTATTACTAATGACAGTTGTTGCCATGCATCAGATCTAATGAGCTGATTAAGGTCTGAAACCATTAAAACTTTGCATAAGACTGTACAGTCCTGCTGCTGTCTGTGGATTTGCTTCGCTTTCTGGATTATGAGCTGTAACTCAGGTGTCACATCATTCCCAGCTCAGACTTTCAGTGTGTAAGTACCTTATCAAATCAAATGCATCATTCAGTGTTAACAGTGTTAGCTAGGCCGAGACATTCTCCAAGAGAAAGGCTTTTTATTGTCTTAGGCTCAGTCCACATGTCCCTATGTATTTTTGAAAACATCGCATTTTTCAACTTTGTTTCTGGTCACTGAAAATTAAAATTTTCTAAACCAAAAATGGTGTGGTTATAATTACATGTGGACAAGGAAGATTAAGATTTTTTTCAAAACTGTGCTAGTGTGGGCGAGATTTTTGAAAAAATTGTTAAAATACCCAGACACTTGTGGACAGTTTTTAGTTTAGCACTATGACATCATCAGAGTGGTTGCTAATTTATTTTTTTTTTATAATAAGCAAAATTCAGTTTATATGTCATTATCATATATTGCATATACATGTACAATATTTCCTCCACTTACGTCGGAGATCCATTCAATATTGTAATTTTTACTGTAAGTAGGAACCGATCAAACTCCAAGCAGTTTATTATATCTACTTTCACTTCCATGGAGATGGCTTTCCTTTTCTTAGAAGCACAAGTCATCAGACGAGTCTACCTTTCGCTTGGGAGTCATAATAAAGGGCAAAAAGTTTCCAAACAAGCAACACAAATGAAAGAGAGAGAATGAAGCACAATCCAAAATGGCGTATGGCCAGCGAATGAACAACTCGTCTAGCATCGCGCGATGACGTATTCATCTGTTTCGTTCATCAACTAGTTCCCACACAAACTTTGTTTTTACGTCGCAAACACCGTATGTCGGAATGATGAAACAAAACGAAACACTGTACATCAAGTCATATTTTAATATTGCAGTTTATATCATATTTCATATATTGGACTTGTAAAACATTTTAACACATATAAGTCCTAACAATCAGGATTCCCATAAAAACTGGGACACTTAAATGGCTGGGTGACGCTACGACATTAGTTTTCATCTAAATTAAGATCAGAAGGTGTTTTGACCACTGCTGAGATCAAAATGCCACTTTTTAAAAAATATGACAAAAATCCAGCTGTTTTTTCCCCTCTTTGGTTGGACAGTTTGACTCTGAACATTAAACCAGACAAGCAGCTCCAGGGAAACTCAGTGGGCGGAATAAATGGTTTAAATGTGGAGCTGTGCTTCTTCACAAAGAGCTAAGAAATGCCAAGCATGAAGAGAAGCAGTTGAACTTTGTCTCTTCGCTGTGGTTCATGATGCCTACTGTGTGTTTCGATGTGTTTTGGTGGGAAACAAGCAGAAAAAAATAACCTTATATACAGCATCTCACAAAAGTGAATACACCCATTACATTAAAAAAAAAATATTTTATTTTATCTTTTAGTGGGACAACACTAAAGATATGGCACTGTGACACAATGTAAAGTAGTCAGTGTACAGTGTAAATTTGCTGTTTTCTCAAAATAACTCAACACAGCCATAAATGTCTGAACCATTGGCAACAAAAGTGATTACATCTCTCAGGTGTGAATGTCGAACAGGTGTGTTAAATTTGGTGTTATCGCTTTCACACTCTCTCATACTGGTCACTGGAAGTTCAACATGGCACCTCATGGCAAAGAACTCTCTGAGGATGTATGAGTGCTGTCAGTGCTCAGACCATACGCTTCACACTGCATCAAATTGGTCTGCGTGGCTGTTGTCCTAGTAGAAAGCCTCTTCTAAAGATGATACAAGACTAAGGACATGGATTGTTGGAACCATGTCCTGTGGTCGGATGAGACCAAGATACACTTATTTAGTTCAGATGGTGTCAAGTGTGGCAACCAGGTGAGGAGTACAAGTGTATCTTGCCTACAGTCAAGCATGGTGGTGGGAGTGTCATGGTTTAGGGCTGCATAAATGCTGCTGGCACTGGTGAGCTACAGCTCATTGAGAGAACCATGAATGTCAACAGGTATTGTGACATATTGAAGCAGAGCATGATCCTCTCCCTTCGGAAACACACCTCCAAGACTGACCTAGCATGTCTCCAGACTTAAACACTATCAAGCATCTGTGGGGCATCCTCAAATAGAAGGTGTAGGAGTGCGAGGTCTCTAACATACAAGCTTTACATTGTATCAGCGCCATATCTTCAGCGTTGTCTCATGAAAAGATATAATAAAATATTTACAAAAATGCGAGTGGTGTACACATTTTGTGAGATACTGTATATGTATTGTTTTTTTTATACACACAGCACTATTGTTTGTTCCCGTTTTCAGCAGTGAGTTCCTTTCTGCAGAAAAAACACAAGTTCTCATTAGAATAAAAGCAAAGAAAAGTAGTTGATGTGTGTTGGGAGCTGTTAGGACAGTGCAGGTGATTCCCCCTCAGTGCCTCCACCATTTACATGGATGTGAAACTCTCTCAGCAGCAGAACTTGATTTAACCAGGGATTGAGCCCAAACCAGGGATTTGATGGTTCCTACAGATAATTGCAGGACAAAAACAACTAATGAAAACCCAACACCCTGCAAACGTACTGTTCACTGTATTAATTTAAAACAATAAAATGAAACAATAAAATAATTTACTGCTTCTAAACTGCTCTTACATATACATTTCTCAGGGGGCCAATACTTTTGCACAGTGCTGTATATATAAGAATTTAAATTTCATTTCATCACTTTGGCGTATAACACCTACATGTACTTTTATGTCATTTTAAAAGCTCTTTTATACCAAAACCTTCTGATTTGTGACATTTCAACTTTTCTGACGTTTGGTTCCATTCCCCACTACTGACTGAACGAACACATTAAATTTTTCTTCTTTCTTTTCTTTTCTTGATCCGTTTTCTATTGAAATTCTACTTTAATCGACACTATAAAGAGCTGTGACAGAGCTTATCGTCACTATAATGCAATTTCTTTTTAAACACTGAGTATGTTGTTTGAAAACACATGCTCCTGGAGCAAACAGGCTTTGATTCAGAAAGCTGTAGAGCTGCGTCTCCTCCCGTACACTATCCAATAGGCGCGCACTTCCCCGTGCTAACGAGCCAATCACAGCCGTCCACGAGGTTCAGGTCGGAGGTGGACACGGCTTTTCTTGATGGACGTAAAATATAGCCAATGAGCACTTGACAGGGGAGCCTCTGTACCCAATCAGAAAGAAGGTACGGGCGGCCCTACAATAACGGCCATCGTTCTCCGTAGCCACACGTGATGCACTGTAGTTGCAGGCGGTGTGCTACATGAGAGAGCAGCGGTGAGTAGAACTCTGAGGCGGCCGGGATTACAGCTTTTAACAGTATCCGTGGTGCGCTGTAGTTATATCTGACTGAATATGTTTCATATGCAGATATTAGGACTGTTTAACCGCAGTCAGTGGATCTGCGTGTCTCTCCGACCGGGACGTATCGGTTCTTTTGAACTGATTCTTTTTAGTCGAATTGATCTGATTTTAGCATTAACGCTGCCGTTATGGCTTAGATCCGTACACACGCATCTATTTTGCTTTAACTTTAAACCAGCAGTTGAAAAAAAAACATTTTTAATTAAATGATTAATTGAAATTCAAATGAGTCGGTTCGTAGGTTGAATCGAGTCCTTCTTGATAATTAGCTTGCTAGTTAGCATGTTCGCTAGCCTTGCTAGACGAGGACACGGTTGTTCGTTCTCGCAGCTAAACGCAGCTCCAGTAAACATACAAAATATGACATGAGAATTCTGGGAATTGCGTGTAATGTAGAAATTGGGTCTGAGCATTCCTGCTGTGTCCTGTTGGCTAGTTTGTTGGGGAGGCTAGCTGCTCTGACTGACTAGCCGCGGGTCGGTCAAGTCATTGAAACGACACTTTCGCCTGTTTGCCGCTCGGTAATTCTTGTTTTGAAGCATGTTCGTAAACCGAAAGTGTGTCAAACGAGTGGTGTCCTGAAGTTCCTGCTCTGCGGCCGTTGGGGGTGAAAGGGGTGGGGGCTAAACAAGCCCAACCGGTGCCACCCCTGCCCCATGTGTGCACACAGACCAGGGAGAGTCCATAGGGAAGACACGCATGGCCTCCTACTGCTCTTCCACCTCTGAAGAATGATCATAGAAGACACAGAAAGCCAATTCAGTGATGGTCGCTTCTAGGTAGTCTAACTGTGATCTCTGTCCACGTTTTCCTCCTCTACCACCTGAAAATTAACAAATGTTCCCTCATGCATCCATTTTTAGCTATCAGATTCTGAACTTTACGACTGTTATCTTGGCAATCTGGGTCAGGTCAGCCTATTAACAATCTTTTCATTGCTTTATACCACTCATTACAGCTCAGGCTGCTTATAGCTTATGTATATCTTCTGGGTCCATGTACAGTAAGACTGACCCTACATCGATTAATTAATTTACATTTATTAATTTTTCTGACGCGTTTGTCCACAGACTTCAGGAACAATTGAGCATAAATTCAGACAACACTGGTGTGAGAGTTCAAACTCCTTCTTCTTGGTCATAGAAAACAGTGTAGGTGCTAAAACATTACTATCTGAAAGAGAAAAACACATTTTGCACCATCATTAAGAGCTTATTAGTAAGTCTAAACAGACGGTAAGTGCTACAGCATAGTTAACATGGCCTATTCATATATATTGTCATTATAACCAAACGTTTTCGATACCTGGATCTTCGCAGTCCAGTTCCTGGTGTCTGAAGTCAGTAAATTTCACACAGTCTGCGTCATTTCCATAAATGCATGCATGCAAAGCTGTAACGTGAGTATTTTATTATTAAATGTCAAAACCGCATTAGTAAAAGCAACTTCTCAGCGCAAAACCCATCGCAGTTAACCAGAGAAATTAATTGGGGAATGAACATGCATCTGTTTTTATGTATCCATACATTGGGTCGTGTGCTAGTTTCGATATGAACACACACACACCATTAAATACAGTTCCTGTTATTAAGACTATCATTTATCATCTTTTTTCAGTATTATTTTACTTGTTCATTGTTGGTTTTATAGTTGCAACCCGTGCTTTGCCAATACAAATGTAATTGTATTTGTCTTGCCAATAAAAAAAATTGGAAAATAATTAATGCCCCAATGCAGATCCATTCATTAGCACACTCCTAATCTACAGACTGTGACCTCCCTCCTTTCTTAAATCTTAGGCCTGGATTAAACTCAGGATGGACTGAGAGGGCAGTGTGTGGAGGCTTTAGCGCTGTGTGTGTGTGTTAAGTGCTAGACGTGTTCAGTGCACTTTTTCCTACTTCCTCGAACAAGTTGTGCGACCGCGTGGTGCAGCCAGTCGAACTGAAAGTGAGAATGACGTTCCTCCACTAGGAATTGTGCTCTAATGCTTTATTTAACCACACACATGCTCAGATAAGGGAGTGACTGAGGGGGGAGGACTCTGTAGTCTAGGGGTCTGTTTAGGCTGTAGTAGATTAGCCTTCTCTCTGATCGGATTGATGGACACACGCCATGTTAATCAGCATGCTGGATCTCCCCTGCGCTCGTCAGCGTCTATGTGGGGTCTTAGAATACAACATGGCAGGAAAAACCAGCCCCGGGCTTTTCATCGAGGACAATTGGTGGTTCTACCCCCGCTGTTTCGGGGACTGACCTGTTGGGTCGCTTCAGTGTGAATAAATAAACAAGGTATTGTAGCACCGTCATAAGAAACACTTGCTGGAAAAACCAAGAGGAACAGTTCCGCACAATTGGCGTTGATCGTGCTGAAAAGACAGATCTTCGCTTTAAACTCTAAATGTAACCGACTTCCAGCAGTTGGGGTTGGAACTGAGCACATGTGATTTTCTCCAAGTCTGAATCATCCGTTTAAAGATGGCTGCAGGCTCAGCACATGGCCTGTAGGTGTTCTACTGACCCATATCAAGGGTTTGTCAAATACGCCAGTCACTGTTTACAAATGGCATCGTATGGAAGGGAGCGGGCACCGGCTGCTGGGGAAATGCCAACTGCCCTTTCGGATGGGCACCGTCAGATTGTGCCCTCCCTCTGCTTAACACCAGCAACTCTGACTTTGATAATTTAATGACTGGGAACTTTGTGCGGCAGTGTGTGTGCGAGTGAGTCGGGGGTATGGATGGAGTTCTTTTTAAGTTAATTTAATCTCTCACAATCTAAAATTAAATTTTAGTATTCATGGTGCACTGCAAATTTTGCTGTACTTTGTGCAATGACATAGCTATTACTAAAATGTCTCCCAGTTGGCACTGCCATTATCCAGTTCGAGCCAGCAGTCTTACACTAGGAGAAACCGTCCCTGTTACTGTGTAATGATGCAGTGAATTTGTAACTTCTGAGAGGTGAACAATAGCTGAACGTGGGACTAAAGCAGAGGTGCGGCCACTTTGGTGGATTATTTCCATTAATAAGTGTGGACCTGACCCCCTACCTGTAGACAAAATCTGATGTAGAAATATCAAGGATGTTTTAAAATCTGTTTTCAAGTCCATATAACATTAATTGGGTTGCAGATAAGTGTGTAAAATGGTCTTGACCGATTTCGGGTGATCAGTGGGACACTAGGACCTAAAAATGAACAAAGTAGGGAAGAGAACAGACTGAGAGCTGAGGAAGATGGAAAATGACTTCATGGGCATACAATATATACAATTAAATACATACATTTTATATATAGGCCCTGCCTCTGAATTTTTCTCTTCTGATGCCTGCTTGTCTCGGTTTGTCTCTGATGCTTGAGATAAATGGGAAATAATAAAGTTAACAAGGCAAAAAAGGGACCAAGACAACCAGAACATCCATGCTGTTTGCCAAAATTGACAGGATGGGTTTTGGAAAAAAAAAATGCATTAATAAAACTCATGCCCAGAATCCATATTTAATTTAAAAATACTTTATCTAGATAATTGCAGTGTTATTTTATTCTATGTTGGAATATTCAATTAAAATACATAGAAATTGCCTATAGTTTGAAAGGAATCTGTCGTTCCTGCCCCCCTCACTTTTTTCTTTAAAAAATAAAAATAAAAAATCACATTTTTGTTTTATCTTAAAGCCCTCGGATGAAATTGTTGTAGGCTGGGCTACAGTTTATAAAAAATAAAGACGTGAACCTGCTGAAGGAGATGAATCCCAACGTCGCAAATTCTGGAATATTTCAGTATAGTGAACAAATCTATTGATCTTTTTATCGAACTGGTGGTTTAATCTGCTGATCAGCTTCATGTGCATTAATCGGTGTAGTCTTTAGCTGTTCTACACCCTTTGGGTGTAGGGTGCTCTCAGCGTGAGGGGGTTCGTCAGTTAATTTCACGGACAGATGGGTTCCCTTGGGGGAGCGCATGTCATGCCTCCACCCTCCCCCTCCTCAGTAAGACTCTCTCTCTAGAACAAACACGTGCTCGAACAACCACTTGAACTGTAGTGTACCTCATTGGAGGAGGTGACGCTTCTCCATAAGGATTTTTATTAAATGAAATGTATTTCCTCTTTGCTCGGATGGTCGTGAGCGGGGGTACCCGCCCTGCTGGCTCTCTGTTCATACGTTTGTGTTGATCATGTGCATGATTTCACATATAACCAGTATGATTTGCATATGAGGAATAGGGCTGGGCGATGTGGCAAAAAAATATCACAATACTAAGAAATGTTTTCTTTACATGATATGTCAGGATACAAAATTTTTCCACCTTTTAAGCTTTCAAAATATGTTCTTTTTTATGTATAACAAGTAGAAATGGTTTATTCGGTTTCTCAGTCCGCAGTACAATAAGTTCACTTGAGCAAAACTAGTGTTTAAGTTCAGACAATATCTCAAATTGCTCTGAAAATGATATCATGGGCACAAAATATCACGATAATGATAAATATTGTCTAACTAATGATAGTTGGGGTTTGTTTGCGAGAGCTGCTATGGAGATGCGTTGCTAGAATACAGTGTTGGCACCACTGGCTCCATCTTTCTAATCCTAAGTGTCTTAAGCTCATTAGAGAGACATTGTGTGAGGTGTGTGTGTTTGAGAATTAGCACGGGAGGTTTGTTTTGTATTTGTCTGTGTATATACCCTTTAGGAATCCTCAGTCGTCTCCCCCGAGTTCCTGTGTGACCTGGAGCAATGGTGGACGTAATGAATTGTGCTGAGACTTTTAAAGAAGAATTGGTTTGTAAATGGCCTTTTCCTTCCTGTCTGAGCTGGAAATCAAATTGAGTTTACGCCCTCCTTCAGGGTACACGACTCCGCTCTCTCCGGTTCCTGTCACAGTGGTTTATGAGCGAAGGCAAAGTGAACTATGATATTTCTCGTAAGCGGATAGGAAGAGGCCGGTTGACCCCAGCATCCCGAGCGCTCCCGGCCTCTTCTGCCTCTCAGAAAGGTTCAGTATGTTGAGGGTTTGCTTATCGTTGTCCGACGCTAATTATCTGTGATGTTTCAAATAAAGGTAGAGTAGACTTTCTTTGTAAATATGTGTATTACCGTCAGTCAGGGTGATTTGTTTCTGCTGCTTTTATGTGTTTTTCCTGGTGGGAAAGAACTGCCAGGCTTCACAGGTGAACAGTGGATACGGATCCACGGTAGTATCGTTCATCTCCATCACCTTTTTGCAACCAGAACGGGAGAAAACGGACATGAACTACCAATCGTGTACTTCCTCCAAAAATGGATTATTTTGCATCTGTCTGGTGTAGGAATATCAACTGTTACTAGTATGAAACCTACACAGTTTCTTTTATTGGTGACTGCAAACATGGCTCTTTAATCCGCATTTTAAGGACAGTTCAGTGGTTTTTAATACTTGTTTAGGCAATATTTAAAAAATATTGTGATGTGTATCATACCGCAATACCCAGCCCTAGTAAATGCATGCATTCAGTCTTTGTGGCACTGGTGCAGATGTGAATAAAGGCTGTAAGACGTCCATCATGTGATGTACAGCACCATCACTGTGACGGTAATGTCTACTGTGACCCCAGTAACATTAACAAGATGGTTGTGGGTCATAACAATGGCTGCTGCCTGTGGTTGTGATGCACATGTTTCTAATTTGACTGTGAATGTGTTATCTTCCGACTTTGCATTAACACCATAAATGTATCTCGTTTTCTCTCCTTCGCAGACTATGGACCTGAAGGTGCAGTTGTGTGTGCTGCTGCTAGCACTGGGCCTGTGTGTGACCCTGCAGGTGAAGGCTCAGGAAGAGGACTTGGATGTGGATGTGGAAGACGACGTAGGTGCCCTTGAAGATGACGAGCTGCTAGATGGAGAAGCTGAGGAAGACGAGAAACCGGCCCCTGCACCTGCCCCTGCACCTACCGTGAGTTCACGGCTCATCACTCACTGGCGTCACTATTTTTAGCCACTGCTACTTGACTGTGCGGCTGAATTGATTGTGAACTGCTTCACAAGACAATGCAGGGCTACGTCGTGTGTTTGTTCAGCTTTTTGTTGTGGAAATCTGCAATGTTAAAGGAAAAATAAAAAAGGGTGCAGTAAATTATGGTAATTAAAATTCATGTGCACTTTAAATTTAAATAAACGGATTAACCAGTAATTAGATTTGGAAGCTCTTCCAAGAACTACAGCCAAACCATTGCCCCCCCCTTATCTTGCCAACCCCGCCTCTCGCCATGAAAGGCTGCAGGACAGATTTCCTTCCATGTATTTACGCCTTTATTATAACTCGCCTACCTCGCCTCTCGCCAAATTTCGAGCCTGAACGAACAGGGGCGAGATAACGAGGTTTGACTGTGTAGCACTGGTGTGGTTCACTCTGAGGTTCTGGTCAGAACAGGAGATTGAAGAGGTTTTTGTCAATACAGCCGTATACACAGTGTATTGAAATAGCGTTTCACTCAGCCCCCCACCCTGGTGCATTTGTGAAGAAGATAAAATATAATATCAAAAACAAAATACTTAAAGGCATCTATACATACATTTTAAAACGATAAAATATAAAGAAAGGATCT
>JBBIGC010185442.1:0-14278 GCA_037576955.1 Lepidarchus adonis | reverse complement strand
ACACACACACACACACACACACACACACACACACACACACACACACACACACACACACACACACACACACACAAGAAGAAAACAAACAAAGATTCATGGTTCATGGTGCTTAATGGAATATAGAGAAATTCTTTAACCCAATGTGGAATGTATGTATGTGGAATGTATCTTTTGATCACATAGACCCTTTGTTATGCCTGTGCACAAGAATCAACATTTGCTTTGACGGTGCTCAGAGTTTGGGGGCACTAGGAGTAGGAGGCCTCATTCCTGACTAATCATATAGATAATAAAACTCATCGCTATTAAAAATAAATAATTAATACTAACATTCGGTATGATAATTAGGCTGATCTTGACAGAGATGTTAAGAACCCCAAGGTAAACTAAAAAGGTATTTAGTTTTAGCACCATGAGTTAAAAGCTTTAAAAAACACTTTTAGTTTTGCAATTTTTATAGTAATAGATATGTATTGGTAAATTAAAATAAAATCTAAATGTATCAGAGAATAATAAATTATTAATGAATAAATAACATTCATAAGACTGATGACTTTTTTTCGGATGACTCTATGTCTTGGTTCAGATTTTTTTGATGACCATAAGCACATGTTCAGATTTTTCTGTTGACCCTATGGCTCAGGTCAGACATTTAAAAATGACCTACAGAAAATATTGTTACATTGGTACTCATTTTAAAACTGTTTTTTCTTTCTCATATAAAATTACTGGAAGTTATGTTCTGTCAGTGATTATACATTTTCCAGTTTCCTTCAAATTCAACCAAGCTGATGGGAAAGAGATAATGGTGTAAAAAGAAGGAGATAGTTCACATATGTCTTATTTAGAAGGAGGTCAGCATGAAAAGAGTGCAGATTAGCAAATGCAAGAGGTAGAAATAAGGATAAACATAAATAAACTGCCATTCCTCACTTCATTGCTGAGCTGTTTTGTGACAGCAGTGGGTAGCGACAAAGAGGAAATGAACAAATGGAGAGAAGGTGATAGAGAGGAAAAGGGAGGGAAGGGATGTCTTCTCTGTGCGTTCAATGACGGACGTTGCAAAACATTGCCTAATAAGGTTAAGTTGCTGATTGCCAGTTGGCAAGGTCCAGCCAAGCTCACTCTCTCCCTCTCTCTCTCTCCCTTTCTCTTTTAATCTTACACAAACACTTGCAGTGCAACCAGCCTCTTCAGTAACAAGACATACGTTCTGGATGACAGAAACAAATCACAACTTAACGAAAGGTCATCAGACCACAGAGGCCTAATTCTAAAAGAAGCTGCAAGTGGCAATGATGGGGCCCAAGCACTCTGGTATAATATTAAAAAAAGTTCATGCGCATGTCTTCACCAGATCATTTTTAAACAAAGAATGAATTAGGTTACTTGATATTGAAAAAACATTATTAAATTACTTCAACACAGAGCATAATCTCTTTTTGCTAGCCAACGAATGAGTGAATGTTCATTAAATCCTGTCTGTTTATAAAGAAAAAGCATATTCATACAAATGGAGAAAAATCAAAGTGAGACAGCAATAGAGACAGAGAAACAGAGAAAAAGAAAGAGTATGCCAATTTTGAAGAGTAAGATGTTTTTAGATTTTATGGTTGGTCAGTGGTTTTTGGGTTTTGTGCCTTCCATTCATTGCTAAATACTTTGGTTTGTGATTTCTCTATATGTTAGAAATGGATGCTAAACAGCCTGATGTGAAAAAGCAATAATTAATATGGAAGGATTTATAGAAGGATTATGGAGGGATTTCATTATATGAAAAAAAAAAACAATCCAAGCATCCATGTAGTCATGACACAACAAACAAAAATCCATAAGATTAATACAGACAACTCCTACCATTCCAGGCGAGAGCAAGTTTGTTTGGATAAGCTGGGATTGTCTCCTCTTCTTTTAGAAGTGGACTCTGGTATGACACCAAGAACGGTACAGACTCCCAAACCTGCTCCACACAACACAGACAGTTAATTAACAATCCACATACGTCTCCGAATATAAAGGTGCAGGGGTGAGGCAGGCTATACCTTAGCTGCGTTAACCAGCCTCCAGGCGTTGAGCAAGCCAAAGCCATGTTTGTGACTGTGGTGGAATCCAGCTCCATTAGTCTCCCAATCAGCCTCTGTATCATACTTCAAACATAAGCAAATGCAACAGACACACAGACAGTAAGAAATCATACTTACAGTTAGAATTAAAAGGTCAATTATACATAACACACAGCCACTGATTCTGCAAGTTGTCCCACTTAAAAAGATGAGAGTCTGTAATGTTCATTATAGGTTCACTTCAACTGTGAGAAACAGAATGTAAAAAATGAAAATAAAAAAAATCCAGGAAGTCGCATTGTATGATTTTTAAAGAATGTATTTATATAATTGTGCAGAAAATAAGTATTTGGTCAATAACAAAACTTTACCATCAATACATTGTAATGTAACCTTGGTTGGTCAAACGTTTCCTGTAGGTCTTCACCAGATTTATACACACTGTAGCTGTTTTTTTGGCCCATTCTTCCATGCAGATCTTCTCAGGAGCCGTGATGTTGTGGGGCTGTCGCTGGGCAACAGGGATTTTCAACTCTGCCCACAGATTCTGTGTTGGATCAAAATGCTTTTTACATAGCCACTCCTTTGTTGCCCGGGCAGCGTGTTTGGGATCATGCTCATGCTTGAAGATCCAGCCACGTTTCATCTTCAGAGCTCTTAAGGATAAAAGGAGGTTTTTGCCCAAAATTGAATGATACATTGCTCCATTCATCCTTTCATTAATACAGATCAGTTGTCCTGTCCCTTTTGCAAAAAAGCAGCCCCAATACATAATGATGTTTCCATCCCCATGCTTTACAGTGACTATGGCGTTTTTGGGATGCAACTCAGGATTCTTCTACCTCCAAACACGGTGAGTGGCGTTTATACCATTTTGGCCTTATCTGACCACGTGACATCCAGATGGTCTCTGGCAAACTTTAGATAGGCCTGGACATGTGCTGGCTTAAGCAGGGGGACCTTTCAAGCGCTGCAGGATATCAATCAATGATGACGTATTGTGTTACTAGTTTCTCCCTGTGTAGTTCTGGGCTGTTTCCTCACTGTTCTCAAGATCATTTGTACCCCACAAGGTGAGATCTTGCATGGAGCCCCAGGTAGAGGGACTCCATTCCATTTCCTAATAATTTCTCCAACAGTTGATCTCTTTTAACCAAGCTGCTTGCTTATTGTAGATTGGCTCATCCCAGTCTTGTGCAGGTGTACAATCTTGTCCCTGGGGTCGTTAGACAGCTCCCTGGTCTTGGCCATGGTGGAGTTTGGAGCCTGACTCTTTGAAGGTGTGGACAGGTGTCTTTTATACAGATAATGAGTTCAACTCTGTACCATTAATACAGGTAATAAGTGGAGGATAGAAGAGCTTCTTAAAGAAGTAACAGGTATGTGAGGGGCCAGAATTACTGCTTGTTTGTAGGTGCTAAATACTTATTTTCTGCACCATTATACAAATACATTCTTCAAAAATCATACAATGTGATTCCCTGAATTTTTTCAACATTCTCTCACAGTTGAAGTGAACCTATGACGAACATTACAGACATCTCTCATCTTTTTAAGTAGGACAACTTGCAGAATCAGTGGCTGTACTAAATTTGCAGAAAAAAATGCCATGCACAAATTTCTCTCTTACATAGGATAAGTTTATTCATTTCCAGTTTAAAAAAAATAACTAAAAGTATCCTTTGACCAGATGGATAAAAACATTGCCATGTAAATGTATATGCACCCGCAAATCTAACAATTCCTCTACAATCAAGGGTATTAAAAGGGAGCTTGTCCCCTTTTTGCAGCAGTGACACTATTCTGTTAGGAACTTTTTAAACCTAAAAGAATTTTATGGCATTCAACCCCAAGAGCATTAGTGACTGGTGTTGGATGTGACGGCACTCCTGCTCATTGCAAATGTATTGGATGAGGCTGCATCACTCCCAAGAACACATTTTCACTGTTCCACTGGCCAATGCCCTGGAAAGCTTTAAACATCTTTACCCAATTCTTGGAAATGAAACTGTGAGATACTGAGCAATGCTTTTTTCTATGCTGAGCGTAACCCATTAAAAGGGATGTCTAGATACTTCTGGACGAAGTATATGTACCTTGCTGCATGGTAATTACTAAAATCAGATATTTACACTTGTTATTCAGTGTCAAGAATTTTATAATGTGTATTGTAAGAAAAAAAAACAAAAAACAAGCAAAAAGCTATGAAAAATCCATACCCGTGTAGCTGTGTAAATGATGATATGCTGAACGTCACGCCAACTTAGACAGGGCCGCACTTGCAGCATTAGTGCCACCATACCAGCTGCCAATGGAGCTGCTGCAGAAGTCCCTGTGTGTCCATCAGTGCAACCTGTTCCCTGCTGCAGTGACCAGTCCGAGGTAACCTGCATACACATGCACACGCAAAATCAATAACTAATATATATATATAGGCCTGAAAAATGGTCTCTCAGCCTAGCAATTTCTTTTACCAGGTAGAGCAGTCTTATGTGTCCAACAAAACAATATATTAAATCACAGGTGGACAAAAATAAAACTTGCACATGCTCATGCATTTTTCCTATATCTTACTTATATCTGGAAATAATGAATTTAAATTAACTTCTACTCTGATTGGCTGCCCTGCCTTTGGCTGAATTCAAAAAACATACTGGAATTAAACACTCTATAAACTTCAACCTGAACAGGATAATCTCAGTTATGCTGAATGGGATGATTTTTTGATATCATTTGAAAAGTAAGCTTTTTTTTCATCTTAAAGGATTAAAGGACTTCAATAGAAAGGCAGGGACCCTACAAGTTCTGTATCCCAGAAGGATTTGGGATAGCAGCACTTGTTTTGCAACATTAAGTCCTACTCACACAGGATCACAATTACAAATATGTGAAAGTGACTACTTATAATTGTGAACACACTCAATTGGACATTGTGCACCACAAAATGTGACCTCTGCCTTTAACCCATCACACAACCACATGTGGGGCAGTGGGCAACTATCAACAGTACCTGGAGATGGGTGTAGCAGGACCTGACTCCTTCTGAAGCCAAGGGCAAGGTCTAAAACAATAAGCCATCACAGCCAAGAAAGTGTGCACCTTCTCGGTCCATTCATACTAGCTTCCTACCTGACAGTTCAGTCTAATTAGGAACTTAATAGAAAATGAGCTTTTGTACGATGGCAAAATTTAACCTGAGATAACAAGCACTAGCAACTAAGACAAGAAAAGCTATCATGAGTCAAACAGCACTTACAGGTTTACGGTAGCATAAGATCAGCAAGGCAGCTGGAAGGTTAAACTAACAAACAAAAGTGCCTGGCACATGAAGATTGTCTAAACAACTGGAGTCGCTCTGTTTGTAAGTTTGAGTCAAAATGGCATGCATGAGATCTCCGAAAAGTCTGCATATTTCTTTTAGTTGAATGCATCGTGTATGAGAGCATAACATCAAACTTCCAGCTATTTCTGCTTCAAAAGTAGCTATTGAGGATAATAAGAGTAAGTTTCCAATGTCTGAAACTATACATTGCACTGTTCAAAACAAGTCCCTTAAGACATTTTGTATTAAAAAAAAGAGGCTAAGTGAGATATCTTATATAATGAGATCTCTTGACCACAAGGAACATTAAAAACCGACCAGAATACGCCAGGAGGAATTTGCACAAGACTATAGAGTTCTGGGAGACAGTTCTATAGACAGACAAAGCCAAATTGGAGCTGTTTAGACATATGGACCAGCAGGATGTTTGCATTCAAAAGTCTAGGCTTACAACCAGAAGAATACCATCCCCACAGTCAAGCATGACGTGGGTAATTGATATTATGGGACAGTTTTTCTGCTGAAGGAACTAGCAGTGTTGATCATGCACTTGGCATCATAGATTCCCAAAAATACCAGATCATTTTAAAGAGGAATGTGATGTTAAACCTTGGACATCATTGGGCTTTCCAGCAAGACAATGATCCCAAGCACACCTCGAAGTCAACCAAAGACCCTGTACTGTCCTGTAGTGGCCTTCTCAGTCACCAGATTTAAATCCGAATGAAAATCTTTGGTGGCAATTAAAGAAGACAGTTTTAGAACAGAAACCATCAAACAACACTGAGCTAGAGGCTTTTGCAGGAATGAGCAAAGATTACAACAAAGAAGCTTGTCAGCACTGATGAAAAATGTTTTGTCAGATGTTTTAAAAGCTAAAGGATGCTCCACAAAGTACTGAAGCTGGAGATTGAATAATACTGTACAATAAATGAATAAATGCACAAATATTGAAAGACAAATTTAAATTTTCTCCTCATTTTTACTGCTTTTTGTTTGTGTACAGTTCTTTTAATGATAACTTGTGTTTTTGCAGCAGAAAGACATTCAATGCCAAGATAAATGGTTACGAACAATTTACAAAACTGCCTAAGCTTTTTGCACAATACTGTATATAATTTAGCCACTACAGGACGTTACAGACACCTAAAGGTGTTAAAAGCAGTTCTATGGAATCAAAATTTCATTAACATTACATATTAAATATCATTGAATACTGTGACACATTTAGAATATATTGTAATATTTACTCAAAAACAAATTAACCATCTTCTAGCAACCACATGAAACATGACAGTGCAAAAGTAGTGGGAGTTTTCCCAAAACATGGATGAAACATCTAAATCTACCAATTGTCCAGAGAATTTGTGTTTATGTTAGTTTCAGTCCTGGTATGAGCCTTCCACTTCAAATGCCAAATCTCTGGCTTTGCTGTTACATAAGCATTCCTGCATTTAATCAGCCACCCAACGACTTGTTGACATATCACACAGATGAAAAAGTTTGCTTCTGCTGTCCATCAGGCATTTATAAAACACAAATGGTCACTTGCCCATGTAAAACTCAATTTTTTAAAGGAACGCTGTTGCATCTGTAGCAAATGTGCAATTTCCACAGTAGTTTTTACATATTTCCCAGATTCAGAAAAAGAATATAAGATCCCTCCACACACAATAATGATAAAAATCAAAGTTTACTTTAGCATGCAATCTATTGTGTGTTCATCCTTTGAAAATCAAGCTCTGCACTGGAAAAGCCTCCCCTGAGTGTCCTTTAAATGTATCAAAATAATGTTGATAAACATAAAAAATTCACACAAATTTCCACTTACTTTGATTTTAGCTCATATTTGTGGGTATGGAAGTTTGGGACAAAGTATAAATGTGAGCTTTAAAAATGAACAAAACTTCACTGTGTAGCCCAACACTGCAGGCAGTCTTTTCACACAACAGGGTCTATTTCTCAGGAGTGAGCACTGATCTGGAATCAGCTTTTGTGATGAGGGCCCTCCACAAAACACAAGACTTGTGATCCAAGATTGGTCTGATTTGTCAATACCAGCCCTGGCACTGACTGAAACAGCTGCCAGTTAATTATTATAGTTCAAGTGTGTCTTAATCCACATCATCAAGTCTGTGTCTACTTAATGAAGAGCTAGATTTGGGTGGAGGGTAATTGTGTTCAGTTTTCTACTGAAATACATGATTATTGACTAGCTTTTGTTAACAACTTCAGAGATCCAGTGCTAAAGAGGGAAAATTCTGACTCCAGATGTGCCTTGGCCAATCATCTACATGTGGAATCAATTGAAAATTGTGTAAACTTTTATACTGAATTATACGTTTAACTCCCTGCCTGGAGTCCCGCTTTACAGAGGGATTAGTGCACAGCAATGAAGGAGAGATTTCAACAAACGCCTTATGGAAAGAAAGTGTAAATGTAAATAAATGAATCTGAAAGTAATTCTTCAAAGTTCAGAAGCACTAGTTCTGTTTTCTGAAAAAGAGGCAAATGCAGCCAAGCTGCCTTGTAATATACATCTCATTATTGAAGATAAGTAGAAGGCAGAGACTTGCCCGAAAACCATTTTTCAGTCTGGTAGAGGTTTTGGACAGTTGGCAGTGGCTCGAAAGCTTTTGAGGTCTGTGTATTAGAGCTGCCAAACCATGTCACCAAGGACACAAGGGCAAACAATTTCAGGGCAAACAGCATTTCATTACAAGCTTTTCAAGCAGGCCTTTTCTAACGTTCCCCCCACAGCTATTCGCCTGGCTCAGTCAACGTATGCATGTGTAATAATGATCTAAACGACCTCTCTTGGAACGTATACACTTTTCCAGGCTAGTGGACACACATGATCTGTCTGCACTACTGTAAGCTATACTATACAGTCTACAGCATGAGAGCACAGAGGCCCATGTGTAAATATAAGGCCTGTCATACAAACTCCCACCAAGTGTCAAAACTCTAATAGTCACTGTAGTGCTTCAAGGGGTGAAAAAAAAGACCATGGCGATTTCCATTCTACTATTCAGCACACACATCCCAAAAAAGCTGAACTAAAGCTAGACTATGAATTGGATTTATAGTCAATATGAGAACCAGTCTTCTAAACTAAATGGTAAAGCATCTGACTGTTGCTTTGCAAGCTTCACATCGCTCCAGTCTTTACACATCTCTTTATTGCTGGTCAGAAGTAGTTTTGTACAGAACGGTCAGGCAACTTTAACTCAAATACACAAGACTTAAATATAAAATAACCAGAAAGAGAAAAAATATATATACATATAAATGAGTGCATTAACATATATGTAGAACATTAATAAATAAATGATTAAATAATGCATAAAATGTAATTTAACATAAATTTAAAATCTTCTTAAATATATATATATATATATATTATGAAGTGTTATTCAGATAATTGTTGTTTAAAAGGAATTTCCATTTGAGTTAAAGGTCATTTGGTCATAAAGTTGTAAATCACCTAAAGAGATGAGGGATTTCAAATGTCACATTCAACCAAAAACAAAGTAATAAATACATTTTTAAAAATCCTTCAAGAGGTGTTCTTAATAATGATTGAATTACAGGATGTAGTTACTCACAATGCTTCGTAGTTGTCTTCCTCCACTGCTAAAAGTAACAGCCAGCATTGAGGCACATTCTTCAGCATAGAAAGGTTTTCTCCCATTCTCGTCTACTGCTCCTAAAGTATGAAGGTACAGAAATATTGTATGTTTCAAGAAAAGTTGTGGTAATGTTTATATTTATTAAGAAATAGGTTATTAAACTTTCAAGTAACACTGTGTAAATATGATCCATAAGTGCCGTCACCCTTTCTTGGCCGGAGCTACATTCACATCATCTTTGGAAGTAATTGAACGGTAGGTTAAGAGAACTGAGACAGTCTGGCTTTTTATCAGTGAGAAGTTCAAAAGCCAATACTGGTGATGTACAAGACATGGTAGCTTACACATTTAGAATGGCAAAATTAAAGATTAATGGTTTATACAGATTTTGGTGCAACATTTGCATCCAGATGTCTTTATCAAAACTGCATATTGTAGGTGTTAGAATGCTGCCAAGGTGAAGAGTCATGTAGTGCATCACTAAACAAAACATATGACAAAGGAGACTAAAACTGAACAGCTGAGTTTTTATATTAGGTAACATCAGAACAACATTAACTTTTCCACTGGCAGAAACTTTCAAAAAACTATATATTTTCCTAAGTCAAATGTCTCGGTTGCAACATTATTTTACTCAGTCTGCAATTATATATAAGTAACATGTTAAGCAAATCATCACATTCGGTTTTATTTATACAGCATCTGAACTCTTTAGGGAACTGGGCAATAACACTAATATTAATAATAATATTATTAATAATAATAATAAAAAATAAATGCAAAACTGTAAAAGTGAAAGTAAAAAAAATTAAACAAAATGTAAATATATTTAGCAAAATATTAAGAATTGGGACATGTTCTTTAAACAAAGTAACATGTAACGTAAAGACTAAATTACATGAAGACTAGTGAAATGGTATTTTTTCAACCACTTTCAGTGACACCATTATATCCTGCAGCAACAAACTGTACTGTTGCTACTGATCCTTATCAGCAGCACATCCTGCAATTGTGGATTTAGGATTAATAGGCAGAACTGTTTCTTGACAAACATAAACATAATTTACACTGATATGACATACTTGTTTGGCTGACAAGTATTTTGATAGTTTTATGAAACCTGAAAACATTTCTGTGTAACTAAGTAAGAATACAAATATGAATTAAAATAATACCAAAACAATTGTAATTAAGTAAAAATACTTCTACACATTAATAGTAAGTAGCAGTAATAGTAAAAGAAAGTAGTAATTGTATTAGAATGCCTAGCAGATATTAAACTGACTGAACATGTTTTTTATTGTGACAAACTCCTTGGAGAGATTTGTTTCTTACATCCACATTCAGTTTACTTTGTATATTAAAATCATTACCAATGTTAAGTCCATTTGAATCTCTTACCAATAGTGACTGTGTAGATGGAGTTAGCATAGCCATCATAGTTGCAGTTGTCATTATACTGCCCACCATTGCCACTAGCAACAACAAAAATGCTTCCAAAGCCTTTTCTGCCAGCTATAACTCCATGTTGTAGAGCTGCCTGTGAAGAGAGGGCAAAAACTTGCTTGGTCAAAAGAATGATTTAATAGAGTTAGACAAGCAGACAGGGAAGGTCAGAGATGACTGTTTATACAGCCCTGCTGATTTTAATCATCACAGAAGTAAAGACTGAGCATTGTTTTAAAGCTAACAAACGTGCCAGATATGTAAAAAAACTAAAAACATGTTGCAGAAATAAGCATGTTGCACAAAATACATTAATGCCTGAATTTTCTACTGAACAGTGTGTGCCAGACATCTGAGACGTCACACAAAACCTCTAGAACGTCAGCTAATGCTCCTTCATTAGCAACAGTGGCATTTTACAGAGGAATTCCTTGTCGATTTCCTGGTTTTCCTGTTCCTAAGAAAATGTCCGGTGCTTATTACTTTGAAGGAGGTGCAGTAGCAACACTGAATAGTTCTTGAGCTGAATTTGCATTTGCTTTGCATTGATTAGTGATTAAAAATATATACAAGTTTAAAAGCTTAATGTTTTGGATATAGGTTCCTATACGAATTGATTGAAAAAATAAAGAGCAATAGACTTGGTCCACAAGAAACCAAAGTCATAAACCACTTGCGAGCTAGTAAGAGTTCAGAAAAAAACATTAACTGTGATAAAATTACTGTAACATATGACATTAAATTATTAAAATGTGCCTGCAGTGTCTACTTTACAAAAGATCAGTGTCAGTATTACACAAATGAAACCGGGCTTTCTAAAGGCACTTGTTCTCGTTCTCTCTCTCAGTTATTTGGCCTATAACTAACCACTGAGTTTAATTTAGCTCCATAATCTGCTCTCACATAGAATGGTGCTTCAAAGTTTGTGAACTCTTTAAAATGCTCTATATTTTTATATGGATGTGACCTAAAACATCATCAAAATTCTAGTTAAAAATCTAGTTAAAAACCATTATATTTGGTCATGTATTTATTGAAGAAAAGAAAAATTCAATAACATGTGTGTGTGGCAAAAGTAAGCGACTTATAATAATAACGATATTTGAAAGTGAAATAAGTGTGGTATTTTCAATCTCTCAGAATTCAAGTGTTTGGACTCCATCAGTCAATAGTCAGAAAGTCGTTTCCCAACTCAGAAGTGTTTGAACCCCTCACTTCTAAAGTCTGTCTCACACTGGTAAATTTTTAAAAGGTTCACAAATGTTTAAGCACCACTGTACATTAAAGGATTTGACTTCAGCCAGAAATTTAAAGGTTAAATAGAAAGATAAAATAAAAATAAAAAACGTATCATTTGATATTTATTTTACAAGCCGAACTCTCCAAATATGTATTTGGATTTATTATTTTTCATTCCTGACTTGTTAGTATCATTAGGTCAAAAATCTATAGAATAATTAAGTATTAATGTATGAACTATTAACACCCCTAACCACAGGCTCTTCTTGATTAAACTTTGTATTTAATAGGGGTGCACTGATGTGATACCCAGATCAGATATATTGGTGATATTGGCTCAGGTATCTGAATTAGGAATCCACAGGGTTTACCCTCTTTACATACAAATGCATTCTACAATGTAAATAACTTTAACAGCTACAAAATTCACAATTTATTTCTAACCTCTTAAAAACCTACCCCTAAGTATAAAACCCTGCAGCTCTGTAATATCTCTTGGACTGCAGCAGCTACTGGGATTTAGTTAATCGGGCCAATGAGAGAGACAGAAATAACTGTTGCTAAACTGCAGTTTCCAAAGTGCGTGCCAAGCGGATGAAAGGATGCAAGAGGAACTTACAAGCATAGATGAGTACGGATGTTGAAATATTAACATCTAACTTAAAGTGTATAACTTCAACAGTAAGTATTGACTGTGTTACCGAATTAAGCTTTCACTAGAAAAAAAAACTTCTTAAATGGTGTAAATATAATTATAAGCCATACAGCCATGTTACAACAATGGCTAATGATGTTCAAATCAAGAGTAAGTTCTGATTTTTGTGAACCCAGATGTGGTGATTCAGAACAGAAAAGATCAGAGTTCTTATGTTTAGACAAAGGAAGGATATCACGAGTGGCGGAAATATGGGGAAACAAATCTGATTTGGCTGGACGCCTAAACAGACACTGTGTGTTCTAATCTCATGCCAATCTCGAGACAGACTTATTACTTAAATTCTTAAGACTAATTAAAAGCTTAACCCTGGATATGCCAATATGTTCTAGCCACGTAGCTTAGCAAGTGGACTCAGTGCTCAATCAACTGAGAAAATGTCAAACTAAACATATTCTTTGCAAACATCCTGAGTTATACAGGAAATATATTGTCTTAGCTGACAATAAAGTCTGGTCTACTTTCTCCAGGGAGCCAATCAGTACAGCAGTTATTAAAAAACACACACACACAGACAATCATATAAAAAAGTAATGTTTCTATACATATAATTATAACATTACATTATAACAACATAATGGAAAATCCATATGTGTATCCATACATGCAACTCACCCCCATAATGTATTTAAAACATTTTAAGGAATAAAAAAATTACATAAATCAAACTAAGGGACAGTACAATTAAATATACAAACAGAAAACCTGACAAAAAGTAATTAAATTAAAAGTGCAGCTTTAAGAAAAACAATAATAAAGAAATAATTTTACATTATAAATTACATGTTTAATTTAATATGTTGTGTAAAACATCTAAGACAATGGTTTCTGCAGGGCCCATCAACATATTTAACCAGTAATAAGAAACCAAAGACAAAGCTTAATAACTTTGCTACCCTCTGCAGGAGAAATAAGGAAGTACAAACAAGACGAGTCAAAGTTCTACAGCTTTCAACTTATTGAGAATAACAAATAAACAATATATACATTCTACAATGAACATCAATAACCAACCCTGACCTTGCCCAGAGGATGTGGTCCATCGACTGTTCGTCCATCATCATCTGGACCCCAACTACAAAAAAAATAGTGTTAAAAACTCCAAAACAAAAAAAAACTTTAACATCTAGCCTACAGAATAATGAACAAGTACCTGCAGCTGTAAACATCGTTGATCTGGTAATGTTTATTGAAAGCCACTGCCTCCATGCTATCTGTGAGGGGACCATCGAGAATTCTGATTCCTGAAGAGAATGGGCCAAACACATTCAGAAGACATGAGCTTTTCATAGTCTATCTGTGGAACAAATCAGAACATTTCTAAATCGTCAGGTCTATATCTTTGGTAGTAAAAGAGGGGACTATTGTGTAACTTTATTTACCACTCATTACAACATAAATACATGTTTTATCAGATGAGAAAAAAAATCGAGAATCGAGACAAATCTCCTGTTCTGCGCTGACCTTCGGCAGAGCTTCTGAAACTCCTAAGAGCTCCATTGAGAAGATGACGACAGCATATTACCAACCTGCCACTCTGCTGCCATAGGCGACTCCCACAGCACAGAAGCTGTTGTTGGACACAGCAGCGATCTCGCCTGCACAGCGGGTTCCGTGGTGGTTATCGCTCCGGGCATCAGGATGGGGCATTGGATCTGGGTCATTTGAGTTCAAATCATAACTGCCCTCTGGACTCTAGGGCAGCATGGGGTTTGATAAGTATTACTTATGCAACAACACACTAGGTATGCAATAATGCTGCACCACACTGTTTAACATAAAAATTACCGTAAATTCCGGACTACAAGGCGCACCTGAATATTAGCCGCACAAGCTAAAATTAGGGGAAAATCCTGTTTTG
>JBBIGC010185399.1:0-14285 GCA_037576955.1 Lepidarchus adonis | reverse complement strand
ACTTTACTGCACACACTTCTCTCATCTGTGCTCTTCACCATCTACAGACCTTAACACTGGACACTGCACACCTGCACGTTACTCTGCACAGTTTCCATCTGTGCTGCTGTTCTGGCAACAGTATTATTCACTCTCCTGATGTTTGGTTCTTCTGGACATTTTCTTCTGTAACTGCTTGTGTTATAGCTGCTTAATCTCTTATTTATCTTTTACCACTTGTGTGTGATAATCTAGTTTAAGTTTTAGTTTAGTGTTAAATTTTTAGCTTAATAATATTTAATTTTAGCTTATTTTTTCACAGTCTGGAGTGGATCAGGATCCATTTCACTGCTTGTTTGTAGTAGTAAACTTGAATCTTGAAAAATTTCAGTTCTAGGAAACAAAACAAAAAACATTGTGTATTTTTGACCAGAACTGAGGCGTGTGCAACAGTTGGTCATTGGGTTGAATTAGATTTGGGCATTTAGCATTTATGGGCGGGGCGTGGAACGGCAAATTATATAACGTTAACGAGATGCCTCACCACTCCCTCCAATGTTTGTCCATTGAATGACCGTCTTTGGTGGCCAGAAGGCTGACCTGAGATTCTCTGGCCCAGATCCCTTTTCATGGCTTTTTCCATTAGACACACAGAGACAATTATAGCAATGTGCTCAGGGCAAACGACATACGATCTATGTGTGCGTGTGTGTGTGTGTGTGTGTGTGTGTGTGTGTGTGTGTGTTTGTGTGTATCAAGGGCTGCCTCCCTTCTATCCTAAGCAAGTGTCTTTTGTCCGAACAACTGACTCATCGCCATTGATCAACCAATATTTAGAAAGTATCAGTGTTTCCTAATTTCCTTCATCCTGTAAAGAGAGAGCAGTAAAAATGCTTGAAAAACTGAACACGCAGTCATTTTTACAGCCATTATCTCCCTTTTGATAAACCGCTCAAAACAGGTTACAGAAAAAATAACAAAGCTAATTATGTAAGAAACACCATGACATTGTGCCTGGCAATTTCACCCTGCTGTAAGAGCTTCCCACTTCATTTAGGTCAATTCTAAATCACTGGCCTCCATATTATCATTGACCCTGACCTCTGTGCTACACTTCTTCCCCATAGCTCAAAATGTTATCCAGCCAAGACTTGCTTGCTGTCTGAAATTTTTAGGTTTAGCGATGAAGCTAAAGGGCTCCATATATTAGCATGATGCTAACAACAACCCTATATTTCACATTGTTTCTGATGTGTTATGAAACAATTTTTTATAAAATTGACATTATTCAAGCTCAACTCAAGATAACAGCTACAAATCAAGCATTTTGAGAAACGGTGAAGAAATCTGGCATTTCAGGAAATGGTAAAGACAGAATTGTGCATTTCAAGAAGCGACTAAGACAAAACTACATTTTGAAAAAGTGACTTTGAATTGTGCATTTTAAAAAGTGATGAGGGCAAAATTTTAAATTCAGCAAGTGAGGAGGACAATATTTTGCATTTTAAAATAGTGATGAGGACAATTTGTGCATTTTAAAATGCAGTGAGAACAATTTTGTGTATTTTAAGAAATGATAAAGACAGAATTGTGCATTTCGAAAAGTAGTGAGGGCAAAATTGTGAATGTGACACAGTGGTGGTGCTTGTCATCATGCAGTTCAATGTCAGAAACCACATAAACACAACTACCGTATATCTTCTAATAATATCCCCTTTCCACTTTCACACGTCTCACTGCCGAACAGACGATTGAGAGATATTTTAGTTGTGATGTTTTATCTACTGTCAAAATAAATGTGAAGAAGCTGCATGACATTTTGTGGCCGTTAATACCATCACCATTCTGTCTGCGAGGCAGAAATGTTTTTTAAAAAAAGCTGGGCCGTCAAAATAATTTTTGGAATAAACGGGGCTACTATTGGAAGATATACGGTATTTGAGATTACACAGTTGGTTTTTTTAGGAATGCAGTTGACTACAAACTTCTTTGATTAGCAGCTACTTTAGCCTTTTAGCTCCTGAGCAAACATCAACTGATTGGCTACATTTTGGGTATTGTGTACAATTTAATTTCTCACAAAATGATTCCATTTTACATTGAGCAGAGAGGATCCCGCAGTGTGGGTGCACTCGCCATCCAGCAGTGGAGTAATTTACCTCACAGCCATTCGCCTCATGCTAATAGAAAAGACCCATGCTGCCTTCAGAGATACCATCATGTCACACCGGCCAATCAGATCGCACAAACACTTCACAGTCACATTTCATCCGCTCGCAGATTGCTGCACCCTAATGGAAGGAGTAAAGGCTCCATGCTGAGTGGAGGTTAATTACTGAATTTACATGCTGAGTCATGTGGCTTCTGGCCAGCGCTAATACAAGAGGCAAAACAACTTGGCTTTTGAGTAAGTACTGTTTTTCATGATCCTTTTCTCAGCTATGAGCCAAGCACACATACTGTCGCCGTTCCTCAGGTCTACCTACCCTCACTGTCCATTCTATCAGCTCTACTGACCGTACAGTTGCCCCTATTTACAGTCAGGACCACCAGGTACTGTTTGGTGAGGAAGACCGTGGTATGCTAATGGGTGTGTGTGCCGCAGATCATTCAGAGCACTTGTTTCATTTAGAGAAAGACTTAACTTGAGCTTTTTTTCTCCATTTCATTGGTGACTCTGCACAGCAGTGAAGCAGCAACAGTAATTATTTCTCTCCATGGGGAAGCACTGGGAACATTCTGGCAGGGAGTCTAACTAAACCCACACACGCAGTCTCGGCTCCATCACACTCCCAGGCCCTGTGTTCACGCTACACATTGGTATTGGTTCGGTATTAGTTACACAAAACATCCTTAACACAACAGCCATAACATTTAAATCATCTGCCTAATATTGAGGATGTCCCCCTCATGCCCCTCATGCTCAGTCCAGAGGTCACACTTTCCTCTTTGGAACTGCTGCTGAGCCGGGTCAGCGACTTATATCGTCTGGTAGTTCCCGGTCGTCTTTGCAGGCTCCTCCAAGCTGCTCTGGTGGGTACGAATGCAACTGTCTTGCTTGATCGTGACCAGGAGTCCACCCGGGAAAAATCAGTACGGTTCTTGGGTTTACCCACGGAACCGCTTTCCACTTTTCAGAAAAGCTGGTCAGTGAGCCTGGACAATGGACACAGCAATAGAAATGTGCAGAAGTGTGTATTCGTCAGGTCTTGTGTTCATGGTTGACAATAGGTATTACTGACCAGAAGTGGCCTGGTCTGATGAGTCATGAGTTGAAGCAGCTGCTGCTTGAGACCAGATGCCTCAGCTCATCTTCAAAGGTACAGTTTCGGTTTCATTAAGGAGACCCACACAATGTTAGAAAGATGCTTTTAATCCTTCTCCAAAAGAGCAGATAAAACACACAGTGTTAAATATAACAATACAGTCAAACCCTGTTATCTCGCCAAACCCACCTTCTGCCATGAAAGTTTCCTTTTTATGCCATTTACCTCGTTAAGCCGCCAGCCTCGTCCCTCGGCTGGTTGGTTGGTCTTGTCCAGGCTCCGCCTCCGCTAGTATTTAGCTTCGATTCTGAGTTTGCACATACAAGTGTGTGAATTTGTCCCAAAATGAAAGTTGCATTCCCTGACTGGGAAATTTGCATGTGTCGCGACAATAACTGGAAAAAGACGCAGATATTGCTGACAATTTTACTGCTCGATTTCATCAGTCTTCTTGCCAATGGTCTAACGTGACCTTTACTGCTGTCCAATGTGAAAAAGCCCAACAGTTTAGAGCTGAAGTGGGATTTTAACGATGTGGTTTCAAGTCGAGTCATTTGTGGGGAAAGTGCTAATGTCTAAGCTAACAAGGTTTAACTGTAATAAGATTTTGGCCATTTTGGGCATTGGTTAACTATTTAAATTGAAATCAAAGGACAAAACTGTTTTATTGAGACAGAACTTGCTGGGAATATTAGAGACAAGTGTATCAGAGGAGCAGCTCGGGTTGGACGGTTTAGAGACAAAGTCAGAGAAGCGAGATTGAGTTGGTTTGGATGTGTGCGGAGGAGAGAGTCTGAGGACGATGAGGGTGGAGCTGTCAGGCAGAAGGAGAAGAGGAAGACTGAAGGAGAGGTTTATGGATGTGGTATGAGAGGAAGAAATGGAAATGGAGGATCCACTGTGGTGATCCCAGCTGAAAGGAGAAGATTCATAATAAACTGTGGAAGAATTGTATTACAGTGACAAATAAAAGGAAAATCTGGGGTCATTAACACTTCTACACCTCTGCATAGTGACCTGAGGTCCTCAGGTGCCCCAGCGCATTAAACGCAGTGTCCTACATACGGATGGCAAGGCATCCGGTCAGTGGGAGAGTGTGGAGTTACAGGGCTCCTGCAGTGACCACAATGGCCGACCATGTTTCAGGAGCTCGTCCTCTGTCACAGGAGAGCAGCAGCATTCTTAGCGATCACGTTACTCAAATACATGAAGTACAGCAGCACATCCACTCTCCCTGCTGCAGACTCGCTGTAATTAACACTAGAGCAGAGCCACGGACTCTGCAAGGGAGGCAACTTTAGATCTGACACTGAAATGGCCGTCGCCACTGTGCACTGTGTTTAATGCTTAACTGGAGTTCATGTCCTGGTGAGCGTAAGTGGCCTTAGCTCGCTAATCTGGCCTTAGCTCGCTAAACTGGCCGGCCTGAGGGAACCAGGAGAGTACAAAATACAGGAAGCACATCCATTGTAGGAAAATCCTTACTGCAGCATTCTTCCCCATCTCAAACTGATGAATTCATCACCTTGTTAGCAAAGCTGTCATGACCTAAACGTTTGATGAAGGACAATGTCTAAGCAAATATTTCACATTCTCCTATGAACGGCAGGACGTGGGCGTGGCATCTGCAGTAAGCGGTGTGATTTGTTAGCTAATTATATTAAGACAGGACCTCCATTGATAGGACTAGTATTTCCAGCTCATCCCAAAGATGTTTGAATGGCTTGAGATCTGGGGAATTTGGAGGTAGGGTCAACATCTTGAGCTCATGTTCATCAAAGTGTTCCTTAGCAACGGGAACGCCTTTGCCATGAAGCGGTGAACTTGGTCTTTATGTAGGTGCTTCTTGGTAATAAAACAGTGTAATTTCTAACTGATCATTGTTCATGTATTGAATAGTTTCTGTTGTAAAATGCAGGTGACTGTTGTGACCTTCTCAATCGCTGGCTTCTCACCCCCTTTTCAAATCCCAGAGCTCAGAGGAAATTCATTTTAGCATTAACCATGTATGGTTGAATGAGGGCATGTAGGGGCAGAGAATATAGCAAATCCAATGTGCGAACAATCCCAGGTAGAGTCCCACTTTATAAAGTGTAAACTGCTTGCAAGTGTATCTGTGCACATTTTCATGAATCTGACTTTTTCTTTGCACATGTTATTTTTGTCTTTTACACGCACGTACACTTTTATGAAACTCAGGTCTTTACAGTTTGGCCCTCAAATCCTTAAATGAATTTTTCCTGCTTCCAGCACATCGGCTTCACTTGCTGCCTAATATCTCCAACCTCTTTGACAGGAGCCACTGTTAACAGATGTACTCATGTCACCTGTCAGTGTGTATACTGATTATACCATGGTAAAGTATGGTATTTTTTTTTAATTTAATCTTTATTTAACCAGGAAAATCTATTTTGCAAGGAGGCCCTGACTAAGATGAGAAGCAGCGCATCCACTTAATTTCTCAATTCAACCAAATTCTCAATTACCATAAAATAAAAAAATACATAAAACAATATAAAACATACACAAACACTTGTATACAAAAATAATTACAACATACAATTCCAGACATCAAATATTACAGGAACTAAAAGCTCTGTGAGCTTTTGCTTAAAACTATTTAAAGAAATAAAAGAATCCAGCCTCAATCTAAGTTGCAATTCATTCCAAGACAATGGGTCAAAAAAAGAACAATTTGATTTTCCTGACTCTGTCCTCGCAGACGGAACTTTAACCCGTAACCAACTACTGGTTCTAAGATTGTAGCCGTTCTGGATTGCAACAAATTTGTTATAAATATATGAAGGCAATTTTCTTAAAATAGCTTTATATATAAAAATCTACCAATGGCTCAACCTTCGAGTACTAAGTGAAGTCATTACAAAATTCAATGATGAGTCTTAAAATGTGAAGCTGTTATGTACCTTAAGGCACCATGATTAATGGGATCCAATGGGATTAACATTTTAATGTGACTGGAGAACCCCTTGCTACAGTAATAGGCCACCCTATGAAAGCCTATGTGTTTTTGTAACGTTCTTGGACATATTGATATTTATTCTCAATTTTAACAACACTAGGAGATTCCAGTAATACAACTAAACAATAAAAACTTCTGTTAAATGTAATTCTATAAAAAAGCCATTTCATAAATTAGGACACCCCCACCTTTATTTTCAATTAAAATGGCTCAAATCACACACAGGTGAACATGAGTAGAACATCATAACTCAGAATTTTGAAGGAGGTTTGCCGTATTGAAACCATACACATTTAGTTTGGTGTGCTCCTGACTGTTGAGGTGAGAGAGAATGTCATGGTGAGATGAAAAGAGCTGTCTGAGGTCTTCAGAAAGAAGATTGTAGCAGCTTATACATCTGGGATTTTAAAAGATCTCAAACGAATTTGCAATCAGCCTTTCCACTGTTCGGAAAATGGTCTACCAATGGAGGACTTCCAAAAGACTGCCAATATGCCAAGGTCTAGCCATCCAAGCAAGTTCATCCCAAGAGCAGACCACAAAATAAAACATCAAGAATGTCATCATGGGACTTACAGCAGGATTATTTACTTTTGATGTGAACGTACCTCTACAATCACAAAGAGACTGAACTTTAACCTGCATGGGAGGTGTGCAAGGAGGAAACGTTTGCTCTGTTTGCTCTAAGAGAAACATCAAGGCCAGAATGAAGTTTGCCAGAGAGAATGTAGACATAGACCAGGACTTCTGGAATATTGTTTTTTGGACAAAAGAGTCTAAAATTTCATTACCAGAACAGAGGACGTCGTGTCTGGTATAAACCAAATACAGCATTCCAAGGAAAAGAACCTCATACCAACTGTGAAGCATGGAGGTGGAAGTGTCTTGGGTTGGGGATGCTTTGCTGCAGCAGGACCTGGCCACCTCACCATCATAGAATCCACCATCAATTCTACCGTGTATCAGAGGGTGCTTGAGGAACATGAGACCTTCTATAAGAACATTAAAGCTGAAGCGGTACTGAACAATGCAGCATGAAAATGACCCAAAACACCACTAAATCCACCTGACTGAAGGCTGAAAACTAAGAAATGGAGAATCCTGTAGTGGCCGAGTCAAAGCCCTGATCTTAATCCCATTGAGATGCTGTGAGGTGAAATGGGTTGTACATGCAAGAAACCTCTCAAACATCTCACAGCTTAAAGAATTTACTTTAACTTTCCTCAGACTGATGTCAGAGACTGGTAGATGTTACAAGAAATGTCTCACTGTGGTTTCAGCCAAGGGGGTAACACTGGCTATTAGGGGGCAGGGTGTCCTAACTTTTTATTGTTTACCTGCAATTAAATCACTTCCTGTTCCAGAGATAAATATAAATAAGTTTAGACATATGTGAACATTTCTTAATGAAGAACTGAATATTTAATGCTCATTTTTTCACATGACTGTATATCTACCACTTGTGTTCTCCTGGTCTCCTGTCCATGGATACCTGCAGCATCATAGGGGATTGAACAAAGAGGTATTTAATTGGTGTATTTCCATGTACTAGAATTCCCCTCCTCCTCCAGCACTCAGCATCTCATTTCCCCTGCAGACTATAAGGAACATCTTAAAAACGCTGGGAGGAATTCATTCCCCCATTGTTTACCTCCCCAAGCCAATTACACAGAGCTGCTGAGTCAGATACTCATGTAATATGCCCCCTGCGTCCTCTGTAATTGGAGCACACGACTCAAGACCAGGATGGACAAGACAGGCCAGAAATTCTAACACCAATTCATAGACTAATAATTGCCATGAGACGCACACTTCAGACAAGCACACATTTGGGGAATAAGTTTCACTGCCCAATTATCTGATTTTACACTTTGTGGCTTTTATTATTTATTTATTGATTGATTGATTGATTGATTTTTTTTATTTATTTATCATTTTTCAATTGTTATCACCAACTGTTATGGTACTAGAAAGTGCGTGAACACTGAAATATTTTTCTATATTTTATTTGAATGGGATGTAAAACATCATTTGTTTTTCAAGCCATCCTAAATTTAGAGGAAGGAAACCTTAACAAATCTGGTTATGCATAAGTTATCAACACATGTTATCATTAGAATAAATGATAAAACAGAACAAAAAAAGTGAAAAAGACAAAACTCTCTCAGCAGGCTTCCACGAGGAGAACTCTGGAAATGGGAACCCAACACACTGATCATCATGTACTGTTCACTGTATTAATATTATTTGTATAGATTCTAATATTAGTGAAAACAAAACAATAACAATAACACTTACTGCCTCTATTACATATAAGACTTTTGTACAGGGGCACTGTTTAAACGAAAGTCTGGAATGAGAACTTTAATCATGTCTGAACTGTTTGATTTAAAACTTTACCCTGAGGAGCAGAGGGGTCAATCAAAGAAATATATGTCCCAAACATTATGAAGGGCACAAATGGTACAATACACATTTGGTACAGGATGATATATAATTTACCCAGATAGCAGCCTGATGCAGAAGTTTGAGGTTGAACTAGGGTGATTATTTCAGTGTTTTATATTACATTTGTACAGATTGACTGTTTAAGTCTTTACGAGTAACTGAGCTCTACTCCTTCAGTCAGATGTTTCTCAGATGCTCAAGCTGAGATGGTCACATGTACAAAATTAAGTGCCAACAATGATTTTCTTAATAATCACTCAGTATAACAGTGAGAAATGCAGGGTCCGAGTCTCAGTAGGTGGAGACATTACATTACCTGATTAAAGAAGGTCCCTCATGGGACAGAGTTCTTTTGTGGTTATTACCGCTATCAAAACAGAAGAAGTAAGCCCTTTTCTTCAGAGCCCTCAGCTGAAGGCATGCTGGCCTCTGCTGCTTCCAAAAGGTTAAAATATTCCACAGTGAGGCAGACTTAGGACTTCAAAGGAAGGATATGCTATCCTCTCTTGTGCAAGTTCAAGCAAATGTCGCTGAATCCCTCTCCACAGATTCTCTCTGCTCTCTGCACTCCAGCAAGGTGCCCTCCAAGCTCTACGAAGTTCGCTAAGTTTGGTTTAACATGCGCTGCTCCATGACCTACACATGATCCAGTCTGCTGCCTCTGAGTCACGGCACAGAATACTAAGACGCTTTTAAGGTCCGTAACATTTATTTCCTTGTATTTTCCCATTCAGGTTTTTATAAAGCTAAACACGGACCTAACACGGACCTAACACGGGCCTAACACGGGCACATCACTGGCCTAACACTGGCCTAACACGGGCCTAACACAGCCCTAACACAGCCCTAACACTGGCATAACACGGACCTAACACGGGCCTAACACAGCCCTAACACGGGCCTAACACGGGCCTAACACAGCCCTAACATGGGCCTAACACAGCCCTAACATGGGCCTAACACAGCCCTAACATGGGCCTAACATGGGCCTAACACAGCCCTAACACGGGCCTAACACAGCCCTAACACGGGCCTAACATGGGCTTAACACAGGCCTAACACAGCCCTAACATGAGCCTAACACAGCCCTAACACGGGCCTAACACAGCCATGACATGAGCCTAACACAGCCCTAACATGAGCCTAACACGGCCCTAACACTGCCCTAACACGAGCCTAACACGGGCCTAACACGAGCCTAACATGGCCCTAACACGGCCCTAACACGGGCCTAACATGGGCCTAACACGGGCCTAACATGGGCCTAACACGAGCCTAACACGGCCCTAACATGAGCCTAACACGGGCCTAACATGGGCCTAACACGGGCCTAACATGGGCCTAACATGGGTCTAACACGGGCCTAACATGGCCCTAACATGAGCCTAACATGGCCCTAACACAGGCCTAACACGGGCCTAACACAGGCCTAACACGACCCTAACACAGCCCTAACATGAGCCTAACATGAGCCTAACATGGGCCTAACATGGGCCTAACATGGCCCTAACACGGCCCTAACACAGCCCTAACACGACCCTAACATGAGTTCGATCCCCAGCCATGGCACAGTCAGTGGTAGTACTAACATCATCTCTCTCTGGGTGGGTCGAGTGGTCCTCCCTCTCTTCGATGTGTCCCCAGTGCAGTGAGCACCTCCTCAATGCGTGTTGAGCTCTTAGAGGTAGATTGAGAAGATACAGGTGTAAAGCACACACTCACCATCACCCACCTGGTGTTGGTGGTGTCGTATCATTGAGGGTTTCTCCGTAGTGGGTCTCAGAGCCGAGTGGCAGACCTGAAGTTCAAAAATGGTTTTGTCTAGAATATTAGAGCTAGAACACTGATCTAGATTAGAGTAAGACCAATGCCAGGTGAGGTGAGTAACATTGACGCTAGTTATTTCATCACAGGTGCACCTGTCAGGGGGTGGGATATATAAGACAGCAAGTAAACAGTCAGTTCTTGAAGTTAATGTGCTGGAAGCAGGATCGTGAGGATCTGAGCCACTATGGCAAGTGATGGCTAGAGCTTCTCCAGAACAGCAGGTGCTTGTGGACTGTTCCAGGTCTGCGGTAGTTAGTCCAGCCCACAATGATCCATAGGAGGCCCATCAATGCATGTGGGGACTAGAGGCCGACCCGTCTAGTCTGGTTTCACAAAGTGTTAATGATGCTCTGATAGAAACACAAATAGTTCTGTTTGGAAGATAAGGTGAACTCTGGAAATGGGGCGTATGATAAAAACATAGGAGATGGGAACTTTCATTTCTCATTCTCACTTCTCAAAACAGCTCTTTTGTTGTTCATGTATGTAGTGGTTAGTATGTACCAAAGGTGATCCAAGGAAGTACAACCAGTGAGCCAGCAACAGGGTTGTGGTGCCCAAGGCTCATTGGAGGGCATGAGGAGTGAAGGCTAGTCCGATCCTATAGATTCTATGTATATTTTTTTAATGTATATGTAACGTCCACTTTACAAACATCTGCAGCGCTGGTCATTGTTAGTGTTCTCCTCCAAGCGTGTTGAGCTGTGAAAGCTTCTGAAATTCAAATGCCCACCTTCAGCCTCCCAGTACTGGAGATATTGTATGAGGAGTGTGAACTGCAGTACAGGGATTACCGTATATCTTCTAATAGTAGCCCGTCTCTTATTTACGCCTGTTTCCAGAGAAGAGATGTTGCAACAACTAGACGCCGATCTCTAAAAGTATCCCCCTGTCCCAACTTTCACAGGCTCAGGCCTCCGAACTTTTACTTTCTACCTCTGTGTTTTAACAGAATTAATTTCCTAAAAGGTTTGAAACAGCCTTAAACAAACCTCTGATTTCTGAAGACTTCTCATTGCTGTCGCGATATCTGAGGGTTATTGACGGATATTAAGCAGCTCTGTTTAAACTTATCACTGCATTCGGTGCTAAACCCCTCCCACAATAACAGCCAATCACAGACGAGTATCACCACCGAACAGACAGAGTCGTGATGCTTTATCTTCTGTCAAAATAAATATGAAGAAGCTGCATGACATTTTGTGGCTTTAAATACCATCACCATTCCATCTGTGAGGAGAATAATAGCTCGTCTCCAACAAACGCCGTCTCTATTAAAGGCCAGGGCGTTTAATAGAGACGAATAAACACTCGAGCGACTATTGGAAGATATACGGTAAGTATTACACCTCGTGTACTGAATTGCAGATGTGGCAGTGAAGGGCTGAGCTAGAGTTTGAGCTCTGTAGCTTTAATGCTGAACAGTTTTGTTCAGAGCATGAAACGCAGGAACATCTCTACAGTGCTCCACCAGCCTGAGGGTGGAGCAGCGACTAGATAGAGAGAGAATGGAGACTGAAAGAGACAGAAAGAGAGACAGACAGGGACTTGGAGAGAGAGCAAAGAGAGATGAATGGATAGCGAGGGAGCTGAAAGTGACAAAGAAAGAAATAGAAGAGAGGGAAAGAAAAAAGAGGTGGTAAAGAGTGACAGGAAAAAAAGAAGGGAAGATTGTCCGATAAAGGTATAGCAGGAAAGGGAGAAGGAGAGAATACATATAGGTGGTAAGCACGGAGGAAGGACACAGGAAGAGAAAATGAATGAGGAGAAAATGAAAGAGGAGGATGGAGTCAGAGACGGAGAAAAGAGAGAGGAAGAAAGAGCAAAAATGGATGGGGGTAGAGACTGAGAGCGGCAGATGGAAAGATGAGGGGCAGAGAGAAAGATGAAAGGCAGGAAAGGGAAAGAGAGAAAGAGGGAGAGTGGTAAAAAAGAAAGGGTGGAGTCAGAGAAGGAGAAATGTGACAAAGAAGGGAGAAAGAAAGAAAATGGACAGAAGTATGGCAAGCCGCATGGGACTAATACACTGGAAAACGTTAACACACCCTTAAAACCATGCGTTCACACACTCAACATACTTGCGCACATCCTGACAGCATGTACTATACATCATAAACACACACACACTTTCACTACTATCATAACTCACTTTCAGAGGTGTGTCATACTTTTAAACAGCTGCCATGGCAACACAATTTCCTGAATTTAAGTTGAATGTAGTGAAGAGAAAGTTCTGATTGTATGAGGAGAGAGAACAGAGAGTGGGCGAGAGCGAGTTTTCCATGTGTCCAGAAGTTGATTCGATGTGTCCGGAAGTTTATTCGATGCGCAAAATCGTATGGCAAGCCGCACGGGACTAATACAATGAAAAACGTGCGCGTGCTCTCTCAAAAGTGTGCACACACCCTCAAACCCGTGCACGCGCTCCCTTTAAACCAGGGGTGTCCAAAGTCGGTCCTGGAGGGCCGGTGGCCTGCACAGTTTGGTAGCTCCCTTTTTAAAACACACTCAGTAAATCTGAAAATTAACAGGTGATTTGATCCAGGTGTGCTTGATCAGGGAAATCACCAAACTATGGCAAGCCGCGTGGGACTAATACAGTACAATGAAAAACGTGCACGTGCTCCCTCAAAACCGGGCACACACACCCTCAAACCTGTGCACACGCTCCATTTGATCCATGCGTGTTCCCTCAAACCCGTGCACACACTCCCTTTGAACCATGCGTTTATACACTACACATACTTGCGCATATTCCCTTACAGTGTGTAATATACATCATAAACACGCACTCACACTTTCACCAATTCAACATCTGAATGGATGAGGAAAGAGGACAGACAGTGGATGAGAGCGGAGTTGTGTCCGGAAGTTCGATTTTGTGCATCGAACTACCTTCCGGACACATCGAACTACCTTCCAGGCACATCAAACTACCTTCCAGACACATCAAACTACCTTCCAGGCACATCAAACTACCTTCCAGACACATCAAACTACCTTCCAGACACATCAAACTACCTTCCAGACATATCGAACTACCTTCCAGACACATCGAACTACCTTCCAGACACATCAAACTACCTTCCAGACACATCGAACTACCTTCCGGACACATCGAACTAACTTCCAGACACATCGAACTACCTTCCGGACACATCGATCTACCTTCCAGACACATCGAACTAACTTCCGGACACATCGAACTATCTTCCAGACACATCAAACTACCTTCCAGACACATCGAACTACCTTCCGGACACATCGAAATAACTTCCGGACACATCGAACTACCTTCCGGACACATCGAACTAACTTCCGGACACATCGATCTACCTTCCAGACACATCGAACTACCTTCCAGACATATCAAACTACCTTCCGGGCACATCAAACTACCTTCCAGACACATTGAACTAACTTCCAGACACATCGAACTACCTTCCATACATATCGAACTACATTCCAGACACATCGAACTACCTTCCAGACATATCAAACTACCTTCCAGACACATTGAACTACCTTCCGGACACATCGAACTACCTTCCAGACACATCAAACTACCTTCCGGACACATCAAACTACCTTCCAGACACATCAAACTACCTTCCAGACACATCGAACTACCTTCCGGACACATCGAACTACCTTCCGGACACATCGAACTACCTTCCGGACACATCGAACTACCTTCCGGACACATCGAACTACCTTCCAGACACATCGAACTACCTTCCGGACACATCGAACTACCTTCCGGACACATCGAACTACCTTCCGGA
>JBBIGC010185365.1:0-14289 GCA_037576955.1 Lepidarchus adonis | reverse complement strand
TCTCTCTCTCTCTCTCTCTCTCTCTCTCTCTCTCTCTCTCTCTCTCTCACACACACACACACACACACACACCTCTTCCACGGAACAGCAGTTGCCTCAGAAACGACATCCTGCCTACCATCTCTCTGTATAAGAGAGAGAGAGAGAGGGAGAGAGGGAGAGAGGGAGAGAGAGATTACCTTGGTAAGTGCACTTGTGTGGGTGGGAGAGACAATGAGAGGGAGAGGGAATATTTTAGGTGCAATGTCACATTAATTTTTTTTAAATTAATTTTTCATCGACTATGCATTTCATGAATCATTAATTCTGTTTGTTGTAAAACTTTCCCCGGTGTGGATGCATTAAAAGCGAACGTTTGTTTCACTGTGTACAAGGTCCTTTACTGATCATTTGACTGATCTTTGCTAAAAACAATGCAATGATTTGTCTGCTAATTATGCTATTAGCATACCAGTCACAACAGAGCGTAGGAAATTATAAAAGATTTATCAAGTACCCTCTAGAGGTCTGGTTTAAAAGATATGTTCAGCAAAAAAATCCAACAGACAAAATTTTCCACTTACCCCAGTCAGTCAAGATATACTAAAAATTTTTTTTAGGTTAGTTTAGGTATCAAACACTGAAAATCAATACTTGCCCAAATCTTACTCAGAATTCTATCACAAATACATGTTCTTAACCTTCGTAAACTCCAATGTGAAGCCATCTTGGCTACAGAGAGCCATTTTAGACAACACCAGGTTCTGTGTGTTTGCATGAACACTGGCTAAAATGGCTCCTGAACGTCATCCTTGGGCCTAAACCACATCCAAGAGTCTGTACCACCAAAATGAAGAGCTTAAACGACATCAGAGAAGTTTTAGGGACATATTACTGGAAATAATGTGGATGTAATGTGGATATATACAGTATATATACAGTTGTGCTCATAGTAGCAGACAGTATGATTTTTTAACCTTTTTTTTTAGAAAATATGCACGATAACACAAAGACTTTTCTTTCACTCATGGTTAGTGTTTGGCTGAAGCCATTTATTACCAATCAACTCTGTTTACTCTTTTAAAATCATAATCACAACACAAACTACCCAAATGACCCTGATCAAAAGTTTACCCTAGTTCTTAATACTGTGTATTGCCCCCTTTAACATCAATGACAGCTTGAAGTACTTTGTTGTAGTTGTGGATGAGACTCTTTATCTTCTCTGGATGGTGAAGCTGTTCATTCTTGCTGCAAAAAGTCTCAATTTCCTGTAAATTCCTGAGCTCTTGCATGAACTGCACGTTTGTGGATCTCCCCAGAGTGGCTCAATGATTTTGAGGTCAGAAGACTGAGATGGCCACGTCAGAACCTTCACTTTATTTTGCTGTAACCAATGACAGGTCGACATGGCTTTGTGTTTTAGGTCATTATCATGCTGGAATGTTCAAATACGCCCCATGCGCAGCTTCTGGGCTGATGAGGGAATCCTCCAGTATTTTTTGATAACCTACTGCATTCATCTTGCCATCAATTCTTACAAAATTCTGTGCCATTGTCATTCACACATCCCCAAAACATCAGCAATCCACCACCATGTTTCACGGTAGGAATGGTGAACCTTTCATCATAGGCCTTGTTGACTCCTCTCCAAATGTAACGTTTATGGTTGTGACCAAAAAGCTAAATTTTAGTCTCATCACTCCAAATTACTTTGTGCCAGAAGGGTTGAGGTTTGTCTCTGTGCTGTTTGGTGTATTGTAAGCAGGAAACTTTTCGGTATTTGCATAGTAATGGTTTTCTTCTGGCAACTTGACCATGCAGTCCATCTTTCTTCAAGTGCCTTCTTATTGTGCATCTTGAAACAACCACCCCACATTTTTCAGAGAGTCCTGTATTTCACCTGAAGCTATTTGTGGGTTTTTCTTTGCATCCCGAACAATTTTCCAGGCAGTTGTGACTGAAATTTTAGTTGGTCTACCTGAGTGTGGTTTGGTTTCAACAGAACCCCTAGTTTTCCTATTCTTAATTAGAGTTTTAACACTGCTGACTGGCATTCTCAATTCCTTTGATAATTTCTTATATCCCTTTCCTGTTTTATAGAATTCAACTACCTTTTCCCACAGATCCTTTGACAATTCTTTTGCTTTCCCCATGACTTGATGCAAAGATCCAAGGGTCTGTCAGGAGTCCAGAAACTCATTAACCTTTTATACTCACCCACTAATTACAAGCAAACAGATCACAGGTGAAGATGGTTCCTTTAATAGTCATTCAAACCCGTTTGTGTCAAGTTGTGTGCATGTTATTAGGCCAAATCACCAGGGTATGTAAACTTTTGATCAGGGTTGTTTGGGTAATTTCTGTTGAGATTAAATAATTTATTATTATTATTATGTAAAATACAGCACAACTGTATTAGGGGGTCCTCAAGTTAGGTTAAAGTGATTATATGTCATTGTGAACACACCGCAACAAAATGCATCCTCTGCATTTAACCCATCACACATGGAGCAGTGGGCAGCCGTCAACAGCAGCACCCAGGGAGCAGTGAAGTGGGGGCGGTACCTTGCTCAACGGTTCCTCAGTGGTGCCCAGGCTGGGACTTGAACCTGCAACCTTCTGATCTCAGGCGCAAAGTCCCAACCACTAGGCCACCACTGCTCCATGTGGGGGTTCTGCTCCTTCGAACATGACGTAACACAAATTTCTATGTAAGTCTGAACTCATGCATGTAATGATGCTGTGGAAGCTTTATTAAACAGCACTGTGCATTATTAACAGCCAGCAACATGCATGAATGACTAGCATGCATTTACAGTGGTGTGAAAAAGTGTTTGCCCTTCCTGATTTCTTATTTTTTTCCATTTTTGTCCCACTTAAATGTTTCAGATAATCAAACAAATTTAAATATTAGTCAAAGACAACACAAGTAAACACAAAATGTAGTTTGTATGTGAAGGATTTCATTATTAAGGGAGGAACAAAATCCAAACCTGCATGGCCCTGTGTGACAAAGTGAAGAAGTCTTTTACAGCTGTTTTTTAACACTGACCTTAACTGAGACAAGTGACGCCTGAAATTCTTTGGATGCTCTTGCACTCTTGGGGTAATTTTGGTCAGGCGGCCACTCCTGGGAAGGTTCACCACTGTTCTATATTTGTGGATAATGACTCTCACTGTGGTTTACTGGATTCCCAACGCTTTAGAAATGGCTAGATGAAATAGATCTCAATTACTTCCTTTCTCATTTGTTCCTGAATTTCTTTGGATCTCGGCATGATGTCTAGCTTTTGAGGATCTTTTGGTCTATTTCACTTTGTCAGGCAGGTCTTATTTAAGTGATTTCTTGATTGAGAACAGGTGTGGCAGTAATCAAGCCTGGGTGTGGCTAGAGATATTGAACTCAGGTGATGAACCACTGTTATGTTTTAACGGTGGGGGGCAATCACTTTGTCATGCAGAGCCATGTAGGTTTTGATTTTTTTTCTCCCTTAATAGTAAAATCCTTCACTTAAAATGCATTTTGTGTTTACTTGTGTTGTCTTTGACTAATATTTCAATTTGTTTGATGGTCTGAAACATTTAAGCGTGACAAACATAGAATAAAAGAAGTCAGACAAACACTTTTTCACACCGCTGTAGCTAACACTAGACTCTCTCTAATGGCAGTCTCATATTACTGTAAAGCATTTAGAAAACATAGATAGAAATGTACTTTTCATGGCTTCAACAAACTCGGTAGCTGAAACCAAACCCCCACAGCAGTAAATGCACTGGAGAGGTGCCTTGTGTGCACTATTAACCCCCCATCTCACCCCATCAACTCTTATTCAACACTAAAGGTGAATAAAACATAAAGATCACAGCAGTTAATATCCCTGCACTGTGTCCCTGCACAAACGCACACACACTGTTGCGCTGAAACCGCCGCGTGCATAACATTAAACATTTAGTGGCATTCAACTGCATTCTACTAGTGTGACTGTAAATACGAGCATAAAAATCAAATTAAGTAAAAGAGGCAGCAACGCAACCATGAATTATCATATGTCGAGTGCGACATAACTTGAGATCCTCCTGTATATATATATATATATCTCAGAATTTTTGGGGCAGCCATGGTCTAAAGCTGTTAGCCTCATTGTTCCAGTTCTAAACTAAAGAAGCAAAATCTGTCTGTAGGGGTAAAATCTTTACAGATTTTCATTAATATTTTTAATCACATCCATTAAAATTCAGCTGAATTTCTTTATATCCTTTTTTGTTGACTAGTCGATGAAGTGGAAGTAGCAATCATCCTGTGATTGACAGTCCTCCATTCAGTGGCCTCGGGTTTGGAATGGGGACAACAAATATCTGTTTTGGGGTGAGTAACGGGTGAATCTTTAACCCACTTTGCCGTGTGTGTGACCGTGTGCATGGACTGTGGAAGCGTTCAGTATTTAGACAGTGAAAGGATAGCAGGAACACACAAACAGGAGAGAACACACATAACAGAAGAACTAGGTGAGCAAATTGTAGGTAGATTAGATCTAATGTTAAATAAAAAACAATATGCAGACTAGAGGTTCATAATAAAGGAAACATACTTAGGTAGGCTTAGTCTTAGTCTTAGATTACCAATTTATACAAACAGTCATATAAGTAACAATTCATTTTTCTCCTTATCTTCTATCTGACTGGCTAAATATGAGTTGTCCACTTTAGTAAACAGGATTCAGCTCACAAGCGTTTGTGAGGCTGCACTTTGGACCATACAGTGCACCAGTTGCAGCAATGGCTGCTGCGGCAATGGAAGTGATGGGCTTCTTACTGGGCTTCCTGGGAATGATCAGTAACTTGGTTGCCACTCTTCTGCCCTACTGGGAAACTTCGGCCCACATCGGTCCCAACATCGTCACTGCTGTTGTCAACATGAAAGGCCTGTGGATGGAGTGTGTCTACCAGAGCACCGGAGCCTTCCAGTGTGAGACTTACAACACCATCCTCGGTTTGCGGACAGACCTGCAGGCAGCCCGGGCAATGATGGTCATCTCCATTATTCTGTCTGTGATGGGCTGTGCTGTGTCCAGTGTTGGGATGCAGTGCACCGTGTGTATGGAAGGGTCTTCTGTCAAGGCAAAGGTGGCTGGAGCTGGAGGAGGCCTGTTTCTAGTAGCTGGGCTTCTGTCCCTCATCCCTGTGTCCTGGAAGATCCACGAGGTGGTCAAAACGTTCTACCGCTACAGTGTGCCGGACAGTCTGAAGTTTGAGATTGGGGACTGCCTGTATGTCGGCCTCGCTTCTTCCCTCATGTCTGTGCTTGGTGGAGGACTGTTGAGTGTATCTTGCTTTGATGATCTAGATACACGTCGAGGGTTCAGACGTCCTGCTGGGAGTTACCCTTACCCTGAGCGTACCGGAGCCCGACGAGGTTCACGTTCCGCTCCCTACCGTCCGGCAACCCTGCAGGCCGGGATCAACCTGAACCCAACCACCAAGAATCCAACTCCGGCCAAACAAGTCAGTACCAGTAGCCACTCCACTGATGCTGCCCCAGGCTCGAAAAAACCTGCAAGGCACAATGCAGCAGCCAGCTATGATGTTACAGGGTATGTGTGAGGAACTACTTTAACGTTAAAGTTACATACGGTTGTTATATTGGACTGACTGTAAAGGGCAAAACTGGCATTAAGGCACAAGTGATCAGGCAACTGAACTGAAAAGTGAGAACTTTTAATGTCTTTTACACACATCAGCATGGCATATTTTTAAGAGAACTGGTCATTATTTGGAATGAACGAATACATTCAAGTTCAGCCATCTATGCAAACACGCAGAACCTACAATTTCATAATGATCTAACAAACTGCTTACTGTCTCCAGCCAAAAAATATTAGTTGATTTCAAAGTACTTTTTTGGTTTTCGAACAAAACCTTGTACCTCCATATTTGGTGGGTTTTTTTTGTATTCTATTTGCATTATTATTATTATTAAAACATCCACTTCTTTTTACACTTTGTCAAAATTTCAGCAACATATGAAACAAAAGAAAAGGTCAGAACAGCCTCAAGCAAAATCTGGTTTCATGAACCTACAAAGGTTCCTCTAAAGTGACGTTTTTTGGAGATACAAGGTTTTGTTTAAAGTCTGTTTGCAAAAAATGTTTTATATTTTGTATTTGTTAGTTAGGGTTCAAAAGGTTTTTGTTTTTCTAAAATATTTTAAATGAATGATACTGATGTTATAGATTAACAAGATTGTTTTATCTGTTTTTATGTTCATTATAATTCTACATGCAATAAAAATAAGCCTGACTGTGGGGTAAAATGCAGTCATTAACTAGTTTCAGTTATGAGCAATACATTGTTAATCTTTCATTGAATTGTTTTAATATATTAATTAAGCTGATTTAATTGTTTCCAAGTGCATAAAATCAATTTTGCTGCGTTATCAAATTCCTATCATTATCTACCCTAATGATTAACAGCACTAGCGCATAAAGTAATGCATTGAAATCAAATGTATTGACTTTTTGATAAGTAACTAATGTGGGGCAAAAAAAAAAAAAAGCTTGACTGTCCACTGACTAAAACTAGCTAGAACTCATTGCAGGAAAAATATTTTTGCTTTTTTTCTTCTAGACCAGGGGTCCCCAACATGGTGCCCCCAGGGGCCACATGGGGCGCCCACGGACCTGTTCCAAAAACTCCAATGAGCGAGATCTAAAATTACATTTGATCCTGTTGCTATTCTTCTTTAATCATATTTGCATTAATATAGATTTGAAAATGACAATATAAAAAAGAATTTACAATTTTTTATATATATTATGATTAGATAATAAGAATATATAGCTAAAGGTAAACTGAGCAAGTATGTATCAAACCTTGATATGGATCAGTGCCCATGAAGTAGCTCTCAGAACCCGTTATAGACTTCCATTTCCATAGCAAACTTAATCACAGAATAATATCACATAATCCATCCTTGAGTGTGTCTTGCATTCTCTGAACATTATTTTATTTTAGTTTATGCTGATGAACTTGCTATCTGCTTCCTACTAGGCATCTTTCACCATTAGCAACTTTCTAGGTGATTTGTAGAGTGATTAGTAACTTTCCAACAAAGCAGCTTAACCCAAATCCAGATATACCCCCACCCCAAATATTCCCCGACACTCTCAGTAAACCTGAGGCAGATGCAGATATCTAACTGATCTTAATTTCATTAATATAAAGTAGTGGTCATGACCAAATAAATGTACTGTATATAGTATTGGGCCATTGGTACAGTCATTGCAGGTTCTAATAGACAATCTAACCAATGATAATATGCCACTATGTGTCTTGTCTTCTGAAATCGGTATGTTTTTGCAATGTTAATGTTCTTACCATGAAAACTGTCAGTTTACTGTTGTCTTGTGTCATGTTTTTGCATGTTTGAGATAAAGGATACAACCACACTGTGAAGGGTGAACATTGGGACAAGTGTGTGTGGCTATTAAATTAATCTGCAATTTTTTTTCTTATAATCCCTGAATTTGATGTGTTATAATGCACATTGCACTGCTTACGTGCAATATATATGCTTTATTATCTTAGTAAATCACTCCCCTTTACAGCTTCTAAGAATGTTTAGACACATTTGCAGCGCCCTCTGCTGGTAAGAGGGTGAACATATGCTTAAAACTTAAAAATACTAGATTCCAGCTCTGCATTATAAACTCCTCAGATCACATGCACTGAAAAATACTGTTTTACAAATGTACACATACTGTTTTATTTACACTTACATATTCACAGTACTAATTATTTCAGTATGAAACACTTTGAGGAATTAGTTCTTGGAGTCTTCAGTTTGTGCAGTAGTTGCACTGAAATCCCCAAGTTTTGTATTTTTTCTCTCCCGACCAAACTCAATAACAAGAGGTTTGTCCAGCAGCCTGTAGCCATTCAACAAATCCAAAGCTGCTTCTGCAGTCTCTGTATCTGCAAAACAAAAACAGCTGAGATTAAAAGATGTGATGGTTATTTGTTTAAACATCATGGAACCTATATGATTGCAAAGTGAGTGTATCCAAATTAGTGCTTAGGATATTCCAAATCGATGCGACACATATTGCATGTAAGTCAGATCACACAGACATAACCATAAACCAATACAAACATGTTAACAGAGCTATTAAGACAGAATGCGTTTTCCATGGGTTCATGGGTTCTACAACAGGACATTTATGACACTTAGGGTTTATGAGAGATGACGAAAGTGGCTACTTGATGTGTCTTAATTAAAAAAAAGATCTTATAACACTAATTCCATCCAAATACGGCTTAATTCACTCAAAATAATGGTTTGGATAAACACTGACAAATAGCAGAGGTTATACATTTTCAATGTCAGAAGTAAACTGTATCAGATAATACCAGAGAATGTGATAAAGGCTTGACCCTTCAGTCTTCCTGTCAGTAGGCGGTAAAGAATCGGCTTTACGTCATCTTTCTGAAACCTGGAGAAAAGAGACACCAGCTGGGCCAAAGAAGCTCGAGGACTCATGTTCTTTACACACAGCACCTATGCAAAAAAAGAAGTATAAAGTGTGTGTGTGTATATATATACACACACACACACCCACACCCACACACTGTACATTAATGTATCACATGGTTTATGGGGTGCAGTGATTCTATTACAATTACACAGCACAACTGTACTTATAAATCCACTGAGCATACACTGGTAAAATGTATAAAAATAACTGTTAAAATATATTAAATTATATTATAAAATATTATATAATATTAAAATATAGTAGCAATTCCAGGCTTCTGGAAAGAAACTTATTTTTAAGTTACTGTTTTAATTATTATTTAATTTAAATTCATTATTTAATGTAATTTAATTAAGTTTTTTTTATTTAATTAAAAATAAAAACAGGCATGATTACAGTAATGGTCATTATCAACTCTTAAAAATAAAAAAGCCTCAGTATGTTTAGAGATGCTATTTTTACGAATAGTTTTGCATTGATTCAGAGAAATTAAGCATCATTATCAAAAAGAAAATGCTGACAGATACTATAATATGCATACAATAAAACTAAAATTCAAACCATAAACACTCAAAACATGTAAAACCTCACTTTAATATTTACTAATAGAATTTTCAATGAAGACCTACATTGGATGGCTCACCACGCTGATAGTTCTGAAAGCGTGATATTTTCCTTATGCCGTCCTCCGTCTCCCGATGGTTCCTAATATGGGCGTCAGAAATCTCCTCTATCTTTCCACTGACAGTTACGGGACCATTCTGGTAGTGTGGAGAAGCAGCAGTCAGATGTCCGATTGGTTTGTTCACCATAATTTTCTGCGCCGTAGTCAACTTGCTAGGTTTCTCTTGATTCTGAGGTTGTTTCTGGCCATTTAAGCTGCAGAATGGGAGCTGCTCATGGCTTACTAACAATTCAGTGTGCTCTCCAACGGGATGTTGCTGACCAGGGTCTTGATCTGGAAGTGGTAACTGGTTATAACTGGCATCTGTCTGTGTCAAATCAAGTTTAGCTGATTGAGCAGATGGAGAGAAGTTGGAATCCACTGTGATGTTATCTTTCTGCTGGTGTTTGAGGAAGGCTCTATACAATGTATCTATTGTGTTTGTGGAGCTTGCCCCCTGCTGGTCATTGTGTGAATCTTCTTCTACAAATGACAGAATTAACAAAGCACAAAAGGTGAACAAACTACATGCTTAGAATAGGAGGTGTACATTGCTGGAATAAATTGTGTAATGCATGAAATCTTGCTTAGACATATTCATCAAGCTGCAACTGACTGTGCCTTTCATTCTACGTTATCTGACCTTGATGGTAGAGTGATGTAAGGAAGCTGCAGCGGTCATTGCCATGGAAGAGAGCTTTCTCAATCTCCATTTCTCTGCGGGAGAGGGCTCGACTGGCTGAGAAGCGCTGGGGTCGTGAGAGCAACTCTGCATGTGCAACCATCTTATCCTGAACAACCTGGAGCCGCTCACACCTTGCCTCTGGAGCTACATACACTCCTCGTTTCTAAAACAGAGCACAGGACATTTACAGCTTTTTTTTTACAAAAATAACACTTTTTATAGCTTGTTATTTTGTGGAATATGAAAAATTAAAATATGAAATATGAAGATTTTGACCTACAATTGTGCCTTTTTCAGATGAAACAGTAGAAAAGATTATTGCATATCATTTTAAATCTGGCTGGATTATCCTAATAAGTATAATACAATATTGTCACAATGTATATTTCTCAGACAGCATGTTAAACTGCCCACAGCAGAGGCAAGAGAAACAGCTTGTTTTAAGTCCTGTGACAAACAATTGTTATCCTCAGTCAATAACTTTAAAATAGATTAAATTGCAATGATGTGAAAAAATATTGTATATAGGTCATAGTAAATGCTTTTAGATCTTGAAACAAATTGCAATATTTAGCCAAAGGAAACCTTACCTAACACAAAACAACATTTAAATTATGTTCTTTATTTAAGCTGCAAATGTGAATCATATATATATATATATATATACACACACACACACACACACAGTACATTAATATATCACATGGTTTATGGGGTGCAGTGATTCAATTAGAATTACACAGCACAACTGTACTTATAAATCCACTGAGCATATATTGGTAAAATTGATAAAAATAACTGCTCAGACTAAAAATATAGTAGCAATTCCAAGCCTCCAGAGAAGAAACTTGTTTTTAAGTTATTATTTTAATTATTATTTAATTTACATTCATTATTTAATGTAATTATTTAATTTTTTTTTATTTAATTTATATCATTATCAAAAAGAAAATTTATATTTCTCAGACAGCATGTTAAACTGTGGATATCGCACAGCAGAGGCATGAGAAACAGCTTGTTTTAAGTCCTGTGACAAACTATTGTTATTATTAGTCAATAACTTTAAAATAGATTAAATTGCAATGATGTGAAAAAATATTGTATATATGTCATAGTAAATGCTTTTAGATCTTGAAACAAATTGCAGTATTTAGCCAAAGGAAACCTTACCTAACACAAAACAACATTTAAATTATGTTCTTTATTTAAGCTGCAAATGTGAATCATAAATGTGTGCAATTGCCCTTTTAAATAATCAAATAACAAATGTAAAAAATATAACTGGAAATTAGATTAAATTGATTAGTGGTAGTGAGATTGAAATCAGACAGATTTAAACATACTATGCCCTCCATAATGTATGGGACAAAGACACATTTTTCTTTACCCCTCTGCTCCTCAACGTAAAATTGTAATTCAGATGTGAATAAAATGTCCATTCCAAACGTTATAGTTTTCTGCATACATTGTATGTTTACCATGCAGAAACGGCAACACTTTTTATACACAGTTCTCGTCATTTTACAAGTGTTTTTGGAACAATTGGCTTCACAAGTGTTTGTGATTACTTCCTTATTCAAAATGAGGAGAAAGGCTGGGCCAATGAAAGCCAAGGAAGCTATTATGAGGCTGAAAAGGATAAAACCATTTGTGACATTGGTTTAAGCTTAGGATTACCAAAATCAACTGTCTGCAATATCATTAAGAAGATATTCCAAAACATTAGGGAGGGCACTGTAGCTGTTGCATGTGCCATCACTCTGATTAAGTTGAGAATTTATTTGCATGACTAAATAAATAAAAAACATTCAGAAGAAACTGAGAATACATGATGGAAAATGGAAAATATTAGCCAATATTTAATGGACCTTACAAAAGCAGAAGCATTCAGTATAAAATTTCTGAAGTTATGACCTGAGTGGTGCCCATACCTTACAGCCACCAAAAATTTTCACACTGCTTCTGGGTCTGTGTATTTTGGTGATAATATAAGAATGTATCATTTTTTGCTATTATTTCTGCACAATATTTCATCCAACATAAGGTTGTGACAGGCCTTAGGTTAAAAAAAAAAAAAAAAAAAAAAAAAAAAAAAGAACACTTATAAGTAGGTGCTTCTTTTAGTCCGTTTTTTCCATAATATAAAGGCAGATCAGAAAGAAAAATTTTAATATTTATACAAATTGTTTATCATGTAAATTGCAATACAATCATGGATAATTTAATGAGGAAATACTGTTAAATTGATACAGTGGGGCAAAAAAGAATTTGGCAGCCATCGACTTTGCAAGTTGTCCCACTTAAAAAGATTAGCGAGTCTGTAATGTTCATTATAGGTTCACTTCAACTAGGAAATCCAGGAAATCACATTACATAATTTTTTAAATAAGTATTTAGCACCTAAAAACAAGCAAGAATTCTGGCCCTCACAGACCTGCTACTTCTTCTTTAAGAAGCTCTTCTATCCTCCACTCGTTATCTGTATTAATGGCACTTGTTTAAACTCGCAATTATTAGAAAATGTAATAAATACAAGATGCTCCATGCAAGATCTCACCTTGTGGGGTACAAATGAGCTTGAGAATGCTGAGAAAACAGCCCAGAACTACTCAGGGGGAACTGGTCAATGACCTGAATACAGCTGGGACCACAGTAACAAAGGTTATTATTAGTATTACACTACGTCGTCATGAATTAAAATCCTGCTTAAACAAGCACATGTCCAGGCCCGTCTAAAGTTTGCCAGAGACCATCTGCATATTCCAGAGGAGGATTGGGAGATCGTCATGTGGTCAGATGACATCAAAATGAAACTCATTGGTATAAACACCACTCGCCAGAGGGGGAAGAATGCTGAGAGGGGATGGAAACATGCTTTGGGGCTGCTTTTCTGCAAAGGGGACAGGAAGACTGATCCGTATTAAGGAAAGGATGAATGGGGCCATGTATCGTGGGATTTTGGGCAAAAACCACCTTCTATCATTGTGAGCATTGAAGATGAAACGTGGCTGGATCTTTCAGCCTGACAATGATCCCAAACACACCACCCTGGCAAACAAAGGAGTGGCTACGTAAAAAGCATTTCAGGGTATTGGAGTGGCCTAGCCAGTCTCCGGACCTCAATCCAATAGAGAATCTGTGGAGGGTGTTGATAGTCTGTGTTGCCAGGCAACAGCCCAAAACATCACAGCTCTTGAGAAGATCTGCATGGAGGAATGGGCCAAAATACCAGCTACAGTGTGTGAAAACCTGGTGAAGATCTACAGAAAATGTTTGGCCAACCAACGTTACACTACAAAGTATTGAGGTGAACTTTTGTCATTGACCAAATACTTAATTTCTGCACCATTATACAAATACATTCTTTAAAAATCACACAATGTGATTTCCTGGATTTTTTTTACATTCTGTCTCTCACAGTTGAAGTGAACCTATGAACATACAGACTCTCATCTGTTTAAGTGGGACAACTTGCAGAATCAGTGGCTGCCAGATACTTTTTTGCCGCACTGTATTTGTGAAGACTGTAAAGAGTGATCAACTTTAATCAAGCAATCATGAAATATTCTAATATTATATGTACATTTTATTTATAAAATTATTTGTCAAGTTGATGAAAATCTTCTAGGCCATCTAGTTCTCCTTCCCATTACACTCATTAGTTGTCAAGTATTGGCATCAAGTTAGTAAATTATCAGTGATATCCAGTTACATTGTCCTAGAACTACTATGATACTTACCTTACATTCACTCTCTGGCAGATCCCTGCTCTGCCACAGCTCGATCTCAGCTTCAGTAAGGCCTAGCTCTCTCAAGCTGGCCAGTTCCTTCTCCCCATCCTGCAGTGCCTGGAACTGGGCCAGGCTGCGCACCCCTGCTGCCTGCTCACCAAACGGTTTGTACAAAGCAGCTGGAGCAAAGCATTTCTTCTTGGCAACACAACTGCAGGAAAAAAACAATGGCAGCGTTTACGTCTATATTCAAACCGGAGTCATTAGTCATCATCATAAATAATTTCCTTAGCAGTAGCATTTGTTTTAGATCCATTTCAAAGGTGCAAAGACATAAATAAAAAAAACGCTCTTCTATCCTGCACCAAAGATCTATCAACACTTCTCATGCTAGATCTTCAGTGTATAATAAAATCCTGCAAGCATCAGTAAACAACTTTTGACTGTTCGGCTGGTGAACATGGTGAACATCTCTAAGAACAGTCTAGATCAGTGGTGCTCAATACATCGATCACGAAGGCATTGCTAGTCGATCGCGGAGCCCTGCCTTTCAAACTACCGCGCATGTGAGACCACACAGTAAACACAACTGAACCACGAGCCACAGAAAACGCTGCAATACAGATGGAGCCAATCATCCATCCCCACTGTGGCGTTTGGCAGTTGATTGACATACAGAACAGCCAATCCAGCGTC
>JBBIGC010185357.1:0-14290 GCA_037576955.1 Lepidarchus adonis | reverse complement strand
CATATATTATTCTATATATATCTATATATTAATATACAATATTCTTCATGTGGAAGCCAGAATTATTTGTAGTACACATCAAATTAATCTGTGATTAAATCAAGTACTGCTGTTGAGAGAGTTTCACACATCCATCTAATGACTGGAGGCACTGAGCGGGAATCACCAAAACCTGCACTGTTTAAACAACTCCCAACACATAGGAACTACGTTTTATACACAAAAACTATTTTGGGTTTTTTTTCCAACTACTTTATTGTTTGTTTGCATTTATTCTAATGATGATGTGTTTTTGCTGCAGAAAGACACTTGCTGCTGATATAAATGGGAATAAACAATTTGTACAGTACTGTACATATTCCAGCATTTATGTTTGAGATTTTAGCTTTTTTATGATTAGATTATTGTAGATACACAAAGTTATCAGTTCAGGTATGAACAGGCTATGAAACAGATGACAGTAGGTGTGGCTGAGGCAGAGGGACCCTTGTTCATAACCCCCAACATACCATCAACAAATTGGTTGATCTGACTTTCGATTGGTGAATGAAATTCCTCCCCAAAGCCCATGCTCTTTCAAATAATACACATATAGAAAGATTCCTTATCATTGCCATTCAAGAAGCCAGAGATTTCTGTGGGACAAACAGAAGCGTCAAAACTGAACTAGTTAGAAATAATAATGAAAATGCTGAGAGAAGCCATGAACTGATATGACACATTTAAAACTGAACAGGTTCTATATTTGCTTACATATAACCCAGAGCTCTGCACAGACTAATCTTATTCAAATAGATATATTGTGCACATGAGAATATTGAATAACTCTCTTTTTCATGAGATGTGGTATCATGCAGAGGTTACTAGAAAATCTACATATTTCTGTACTTCTTATGCATTCTGAAAATGAGTTTGAAACTGAAACAGACAGTGAAGGCATTGTCTCTCTGTCTATTGGAAGGTTCATTTTTAGCATTTCTGTCTTGGCTGGAAGGATACAACCTCTCAGATGAGTCCTGCATGCAAGCTATTGACATTTTTTTGTTGTGTTATTGTAGATAAGGCCCAGAAAATGGCAGTTAAGATTCAGAATGCTCTGGACAGTTGTGTCATTAATAGGATGTCAGAGCACAGTCCCAGAGTATATTGTAAATGAGCAGATAAAAGATTTTCTGCTCTTATGATGAAAGCCTTAAAGAGCCTCTCTTAAATGCAAACCCTGGCCATTACATTCTAATGGTCAGTCTGCACATAAGAATAGAGCCTGTGTAACATCTGATAATTGTCTAGAAAACATCAAGGCAAGTGACATAAAGCCTCAGTGTCCTTCACCTTCTGGAAGTGAAGATGGTGGGGAGCCTTTTAAGGAAAATGGTTACTTGAATGAAGAACATGCTAATGTAAAATAAATCAGAAGGAATAAATCCTGCTATACAGTGAAAGGTTATGCTTTAAAAAGCAAAAAAGAATTCATTTGAACTCAAACAACTTTAAATAAAAAGTTTTACTTTATGTTATATATATTTACTTCGTATTAAAACATCTGAAACCTTATTTTATAAGATAGTGTTTTGAGTTTATGTTTTCAGCAGCCAAGAGACTAATTTGTTTAGCAATGTGAAATCTTTAGTGAACTTTTTAAATTATTGTTTTTTGTTTTACCACTGCTCTGGTACAGTATATAGGGTGTTGACAGGCAAATGCTGAACATAGGGATGATAATATAACATTCCAACAGTTGTGTTGGGAGATATTAGTGCATTTTCTCCCTTTTACTAATTGTATATTGTTGTACATTACAGCATTAAGCTGGAGAGACTAATAACCTAGCATTGTATTGTTAAAGATGCGGGTAAGTTGTGTGTAAAAAACTAACAAACAAACAAACAAACAACAACAACAACAAATACAAGCACTTCCATTAAGGTATGAGATGTATTAAATAGCATCAGCTGCCTTTACATCTGCATTTTGCAGTTATTTAGTAGATCTAATACTTTATTGAACTTATAGCTACAATGTCTTAGCAACTGCAGTGTTTACTAATCTAATAAGGTTGCAACTTTTAATAATGTCTGAAGAAACTCAACAAAGTTCAACCTTTGATGAAACAGTGAATAATGTGTTATTTATATGAAGTTGTGCAGTGAGTCAAATATGAAATTCAACGTCTCATCTACACTGAACAGACATGACATACAACATTACAACAATGTCATTTGTAACTAATGTTTCCCTGGTGCAACAGAAATAGTAAGTAACTAGCCAACGTCTGTAACAATAGTGATCTTGTCACTGTTGCTGACTAAAGGTGATTGCTTATAATTGTCAAATGGGGGCGCTGCTGTGCTGTAGTGAATTTGTTCAGAAAAGAAGATGGAGGCGGTATTAAAGATCGATTATTCTTAACTGCCAGAAATGTTCACTCAGAAACTATATTAAAACAACATCGGCTATCTCCTTTTGGAAATAATCCAACTGATGATGCTCTTGAATACATATTAAACCTTGTTATTTTGAATACAACATTTTTATTACCAAACATATATTCCCCAAAGGCTCCCCCAGCTTTCCTGTTTCTCTTACTTGAATACTATCATTATACAATGACATATCATTATACATTCTATAAATCTTTTGGACAAAAAAAGAATAATAAATTAATGAAATATATTTCTTCTCTCCCTGATACCTTAGCCTAACCTGATAAATCGTTAGCCAATGTATACATGAATCAATGCGGTTTCCCATTTGGTTAACATATTCCTTAATTACCATTCATCCAAATGCATTGTCACTTTTCTGTTCCATAACACATGTGTTTCTTCTAAACAAGTTGAGAAATAAAGTTGATAAAAAAAAACGCTAACATTGGCTCTCTAGTGTTTTCATTACCATGTCACTTCTCAGGCAGCAAGTAAGTTGTTAAAAACAGGACTGTTCCAGATATACAGTAGTAAGTACCTTCCAAAAGTGATCAATAAAGGACATGGGCACCCAAGGTTTACTGATGCATGTGGGGGTGAAAGCTGGGATGTGTGGTCTGATCAAATCAAATCAAAGCCCCTATTGTATAAAATGAAAACTCCGACGGAAAGGGACCAGAATACACAGCGGCTCAGGACTAGTTCAGCAGCATGAGTGGGGCCCACTCACTATTGAGCAGTTGGTGTTAAAGTTATGGCTGACTGATATAAAATGAATGATGAATACATACAACACAATTTGGGTGAAATATACCAGTGTGATTAATAAGTAATTAAACATGCAATACCGATTTCGCATTAATGAGCCAGAAGTTATTTAAGACATCCATACTTTTTTAAAGAGTGCAAATCAACGTCGTTTCGACAAAATAATCTGAAATGAGTGGGCAAGTTGCGAACCAATGGTAGAGCAGGAGGCGGGGCTTGTCGGACTACGGGTGTAGGTATAAAGTGCTGTTAGCGAAGTCTGTTGGTGTTAATGACGCGTTGCCATAAACAGAAGAGAGGCAGAAAGTCAGGAAACGTATAATAAGCTAACTGTGGTAGGTGCTTATACCGATTAAACCTACACTAATGAACTGGAATTTAAATGTAATCTGAGCCTTTCAGAGCTTTATCTTTTCATATGTTATTTGAGCAATTTGGACATTTTCAGCTTGTTTATTTGAAGAAGTGACCTTGTCCCTGACGTTGTGCTTAGAGACATAGCGGCCACGCCCACACCGCGGTTGAAAACATGGCCGCACTTTCAATTGATTAGTGTTGAACTGTTCTCTTTATTGTCTGAAAACCACAGCCTTGACTAAAAGCTGTTACACGATGGGATGCAGGACACATATGCTAACTAATCTTTAATATTTTACAGTATTCCAAGATGCAAAACTGAGCCAAGAGAGACCATAGTTATCTTAAAGCTATTAATAGGCTGGAGGCTTCCCTAGTCATGGTGACCTTAGGGCAGGGGTGTCCAGCTCCAGTCCAGGAGGGCCTGTGTCTACCACAGCCTGGTTATTTCCCTGATCAAACTCACCTGTTACTTGCCAGGTGTAGTGACTGTGTTTAAGGAGGGGAACTACCAAATAGTGCTGGACACTGGCCCTCTAGGACCGACTTGGGCACCCCTGCCTTAATGGATCCTTATAATATCCATGACTATAGCTAGCTGCTAAAGTAGTATGTAGTTGATCTTCATGTTTGCATGGACTGAATGGCTTCTCCTTGCATGTCAGTCACTTTAAAGCCTTCTGGAAAGTGCATGTAGTGAATAATGCTGTAATCAGGCTTTGACATTCACATTTGGCTAGTTGAATTCCTAAGTTAACATTAGTAGCCATTCATCATCATTCTCACCTGCAAAAATATTTTAATATGTAATCATTTTGACTTTCAGCAAGATGACCGGTTCTTCAGATATATTTGGGGATAGAAAAGGACATGGACAGAATCCAATCAGATTTAGTTTCTCTGTATGTATGGCCCTTGTTTTGGGCAGAAGAGTAGTGTTGATCTTTAACCTTTAAGCTGTTTCAGTGAATAGTGTGCACTGACATTTCTCATGAGTGGTGCGGTTTTCCCTGTGATGATGGCTACAGCACAAGGTTCCGAGCCAGGCTCTGCTCTGGACTACTGTAGAACAGAACAGCTGCAGAACTGCAGCTTTATGTGCTATTATTAAAAAGCATATGTTGCACTTTAATAGATGTGAAGACAATGTGAAATGTGTCAATTGTTTTTGTTTTATTTTAGTGCATATGACTGAATTGCATCAAGCAGCAGCAGTGGGAGATTATGACCTTGTGGAAGAAATTGTGAAAAGGAATAAATGCAATCCAAACCAGAAAGACATTGACTGGAACAATAAGACACCTCTGCACTGGGCTGCAGCTAAAGGTAGCATGGACTAAGCCTGGAGTTTATAACACATTATAAAATATCGTGATTTTGACTGTACAGGATATAGGATTAGTATCAAAGTATAGTGCTTTTCTTATATGAGGGAACACAATCAAGAAATCCATAAATAGGAATGAAATGAAAAGTGTGTGTATATACAGTGGGGCAAAAAAGTATTTGACAGCTGCTGATTGTGCCAAGTTGTCCTAATTAAAAAGATGAGAGAGGTCTGTAATGTTTATCATAGGTTCACTTCAACTGTGAGAGACAGAATGTGAAAGAAAATCCAGTAAATCACTTTGTATGATTTTTAAATAATTGTTTTCATATAATGGTGCAGAAAATAAATATTTGGTCAATAACAAAAGTTCACCTCAATACTTTGTAATCTAACATTGGTTGGCAATGACAAACGTTTCCTGTAGGTCTTCACCAGGTTTGCACACACATTCCTTCATGCAGATCTTCTCAGGAGCTGTGATGTTTGGGCTGTTGCTGGGCAACATTGACTTTCAACTCCCTCCACAGATTCTCTATTGGATTGAGGTCTGGAGATTGGCTAGGCCACTCCAGAACCTTGAAATGCTTTTTACATAGCCACTCCTTCATTGTCTTGGTGGTGTGTTTAGGAGCATTGTCAATGCTGGAAGATTACTGCATTACTAATACCGGTAGTAACCTTTATTACTGTGGTCCCAGCTGCCTTCAGGTCATTGACCTGTTCTCCCTATGTTTTGGGCTGTTTCCTCACCGGGATAGAAAGATAGAAGAGGTTCTTAAAGAAGAAGTAACAGGCCTGTGAGGGCTAGAATACTTGCTTGTTTGTAGGTACTAAATACTTATTTTCTGCACCATTATACAAATAAATTATTTTAAAATCATACAATGTGATTTCCTGGATTTATTTTTTACATCCTGCTTCTCACAGTTGAAGAGTACCTATGAGGAACATTACAAACCTTATCTTTTTAATTAGGACAATTTGCAGAATCAGTGGCTGCCAAACGTTTTTGCCCCACTTTATATCTTTCCTTATTTAAATGCACACAAACTCACACACCATCGATTTGTATACATCCATGTAACATTTTCTGCATTTATATAAATGTGACTTAATTAGGTATTTGATTTTTAGGTCCTAAAAGTAGATGGAAGAAAACCTTGTTATACAGATGACATAAAAATTATTACATTTGGTCATGTATTTATTGAAAAAAAGTGTCCGATATCATATTTGCGTGTGGCAAAAGTAAGTGAACTTTTCCTTTCAGTATCTGGTGTGACCTTCTTGTGTGGCAATTGCTGCAGTAAACTAAATAATTGCGGTAACTGTTGATCACTCCTGCACATCGACTTTTTTTTTTAGCCCATTCCTCCATACAGAACAGCTTCCACTCTTGGATGCTGTTGGGTTTCCTCACATGAACTATCCACTTTAGGTCTTTCCACAACATTTCAATTAGATTAAGTTTACTTGATTCCTCCTATCTTCTTTAACCATTCTTTGTTAGAACAACTTGTGTTTAGGATTGTTGTCTTGCTGCATGACCCAGCATCACTTGAAATTCAGTTCATTAACATATGTCTTGATATTGTCTTTTAAAATTCTCGGGTATAGTTCAGAATGAATTTTTCCAATAATTTTGGCAAGCCATCCAGATGCAGCAAACTAGGCCCAAACCAAAACAAAGGCCAAACTATCCCGGGGCATTAGAGTTGCAAACTGCAGATGCTCAGACATTTTCAAAGCTACAGTGACACACAGCACTTATGGCAGGGCATCCAGGTAATTGGCAGATGTTTTTACGCTGTACCAATGTGCTTTAAGGCTACAACCAACATTCCTCTAACAAAGAAGTCCACAGTGTCCAGTTTCAAAATAATAAAAATATCATTTACACGAATGTGTAAAACTTAATCTGATTAAGAAAACCTAGTTAAATGAAGGACACTGTCATACTGTATTTGGTCATGTATTTATAATATATATATATATATATGTGTGTGTGTGTGTGTGTGGTACAAGTAAATGAATCTGTGCATTTCAATTGGATGAAGGTCAGGCCTTTGCCTCAGCCATTCCAGACCATTCAGTTTATTGTTCTTCAACCATTCTTTGATAGAATGACTTGTGTGTTTCGGATTGTTTTCTTGCTGCATGGCCTTATGTCTCTTGCGATTCAGATGTTTTAGAGTCTTTAAAATCCTATGGTATAATTCAGAATACATTGTCCTTTTAATGATGGCAAGCCATCCAAGCCCAGATGCAGCAAACCATGCTTAAACCAGAACACTTCCAACACCATGTTTCACAGATTAGGATAAGGTTCATATGCTGCAATGAAGTGTTTTTTCTTTTTTCAAATGTAATTTTCCTCATTTAAGACAAAAAGTTTTTAAAATATAATAATTTGTCCACAAAACATTCTTCCACTATTTTTCTGGTTTGTCCACATGATTTTTAGCAAACTGTTGACAGTCAGCAATATTTTTAGAAGTTTTAGAAGTTGTAACAATCGTCTTTTAACCTTTAAGCTGTTTCAGTGAATATTGTGCACTGAAATTATTCATGAGTGGTGCAGTTTGATGATGGCTCTGCTCTGGACTACTGTAGAACAGAACAGCTGCAGAACTGCAGCTTTATGTGCCATTATTAAAAAGCATATGTTGCGCTTTAATAGATGTAAAGACAATGTGAAATGCATCAATTGTTTTTGTTTTATTTTAGTGCATATGACTGAATTGCATCAAGCAGCAGCAGTGGGAGATTATGATCTTGTGGAAGAAATTGTGAAAAGGAATAAATGCAATCCAAACCAGAAAGACATTGACTGGAACAATAAGACACCTCTGCACTGGGCTACAGCTAAAGGTAGCATGGACTAAGCCTGGAGTTTATAACACATTATAAAATATCATGATTTTTAGCAAACTGTTGACAGTCAGCAATATTTTTAGAAGTTTTAGAAGTTGTAACAATCGTCTTGAACTTCCTCCATTTGTACACAGTCTGACTGTTGTTTGAAGTCAAAACTCTTTTAGTTTTCTTTTTTCTGAGGTTCTCAGATGACACCTTTCTTCAAGCCATGATACACATCCACAAATGTATGTGTGCTAAGGCTCTGCTGGATCTCTGTACTTGAAATAAAACATGGTCATAAGGGTTCACTTACTTTTACATGTGCAGATATGTTATTGGATCTTTTTTTGCCAATAAGTACACAACTAAATATATTTTCAACTAGATTTTATGAGATATATGATCTACTTTTGGGACTTTTTTATCATGCAGTGTATTATACAGCGAATACATAAAAACTAAAACATAGAATTTGGTTTATTTATGATTTGGTTTCAATATATACTTCAGGTCAAATTAGTATTGAACACGGCAACAATATTCAAAGTAAATATATTTCTAAAGCTGCTATTGACACCAGAATTTCCTACCAGATATCGGTAACACCCAATCCAATCCAAACACATGTGAAGAAATCAAACCATAGATGTCCATACATTGTTATGCCTAATAATATGGAATGACACTGTAAAATGTATTGAAGAGGCTTACTGAAATTTTTGTTGGTGATGGACTCCTATATGGACAAACTGGTTGCAGGCATTGCTCAGGTGTGATTTTGAAACATTCTTCCACAGTCTTCAAATCCTGAAGATTCCGTAGCTTTTCTTTGGCTGTGTATTTATGGTCATTGTCTTGCTGAAACATCCACCCAGAAGGCTATTAAAAAATATTACAGAATCCCTGCTAGCCATTCCCCAGGCTCCTGTGTTGGCCGCTACATTTCATCTTCATCATCCTGGTAGATGGCAGCAGATTTTTTTTTATCAAGAATGTCTCAGTACATTTTTTCATTCATCCTTCCTTCAGATATATAAATCGTGCCAGTGTCATATGCTGAAAAACTTTTTTTGCTCCGCTGCTTGAATCACACTCTGCAGGGCTTTACAGTCCTGAACACAGCAGTTCATGAACCAGCACATGATGTTCTGGGTCAGGACACTCTCCACAGCGCCTGTGTAGAAAGTGAATTCCAGCAGATGGCTGGAATCTTCGCAATACAAGCAACATCCTTGCGTACCCGGCCCACCTGCATAGGTTCATCGGAGGCAGCCCTGGAAGGGGTGGGTCAACCAAAGGATAAACGGGTGAATGATCTCCATGCTGTCAACATCTCTCTTGAAGGTATTTCAACATCCCTGGGTAGATCTCTGCTTGCTAATTCATCCTTTAAGTCATCTGTAAGACCCTTGTGGCATGCGGATGAAAGGGCTTCTGGGTTCCAGGTGTTTTTGGAAGCCAGCATTTGGAATTCAAATACATACTCAGCAATGTCAGGCTGTCGACCAAAGACCCTCCGTGAAGGCCTTGAAGTGGACATTACCAGATAGGTGTAGCCCAGTCAGGAGACCCACCATGTATGGCACCTTGGACTGATTGGTCAAGAATCTCAGAGCCTGTTACTTAAGGACATGGGAAACTTGTGTGAGAAACCATCATATTTCTCTGGGGTGGCAGGAAGGATGCCTTCCCAGAAAGGTGTGGACTTCAGCGTGCTTACTTGAAAGGGTAGCAATGCCTGCTTGCCATTAACCCAATTCTGGAGCTCCTCACTCGTCTGGCATATGATGGTCCCATGCTGCTCTATGATGGCGACTTGATGTTTCAGGAGCTCCCCTTGGGCTGCAATGGTCACACAAAGGCTGTCCCAATTGGCCGGTTCCATTTTCTTTTGGCTCAGTCTTGCTGTAATGTGCTGCGGTAGCCCAGAAGGGTAGTGTGGCAAAACCCCACACTACTTGGGATTCAAATCCCGCCTGCTAGGAAGAAACAAAGTGCAAGCTTGACAGCTGACTCTCCAAAGAGAAATTAAAAAATTAAAACAAAGAAAGGGAAATTAAATAAATCCAAGAAGGACAGGAAAAGGCAATGACTGACCAAAAATCAAAGAAGAGCTAACTTCCTTGGGTAACCTTGATGGAACAGATTGTGGAGTATTTAGTGATGGCCACATCTCTGGGCATCTCTTTCCCACACATTAATACTGATGAATGACACTGCAAGTGAACCATCAACGTGAGTAAAGACATCTCACTGGAGCGCTTCTTTAAAAAGGTGGAAAGACTCAATAATCCAAGTTTGCAGAATTGCGCTTCACCACCAATGTCTAGCTGTGCTGAAATGTCCTCAACAATAATTTAGATCAGACAGGAGCGAAATGCTCCACAATTCATCTTGTATACACAAAGTTGGCTGTAGCAGAAGCAGTGTTTCATGAGGAGCAATACATTGTGGACTATGTAGTGTCTGGTGTGGAAAAATAGGGGAGTTGTAGTTCAGTTGGTAGCACAATGCTAGCGCAACTTGCCAAGTGACAAAGGGGAACAGAAGTGAAGCCTTGAAGCCAAAGTAGAGGCTTTAGACTGCACAATTATGGCAAAGTTTACAATAGGATTGTTGTTACTTATGTAAATGAATAACTTATCAGCGTGTTTCTTTGATGTATTGCTGTCATGCATTATTTCGATTATCGCAGTAACACAATATTATCATAATTGTGGGCCACATATTGCATATCATATCGTATCGTGATATACCCTGTGATTCCCACTTATAAAGGCCATTGCGGTTGAGTGCATTACTTATTGTTTTCTTTGAAATTTGGGAGACTCACTCATTTTGAATGGCAATTAAAGGTAACCATCTTCACCTGTGATCGGTTTGCTTGTAATTAGTGGGTGTGTATAAATGGTCAATGAGTTTCTGGACTCCTGACCCTTGCACCTTTCATCCATGCTGCATTGATGGAAAGGAATCAAAGGAATTGAAAATGCCGAACAGCACTGTTCAAACTATTAAGAAGTGGAAAATTAGGGGTTCTGTTAAACCCAAAGGCTTGTCATGAAAGGTACACCATTCCTACTGTGAAACACGGTGGTGGATCGCTGATGTTTTGGGGATGTGTGAGCTATAAAGGCACAGGAAATTTTGTCAGAATTGATGGCAAGATGAATGCACTAGGTTTAAAAAAATCTGGGAGAAAAATTTGCACTCATTATCCCGGAAGCTGTGCATGGAACGTACTTGGACATTCCAATATGACAATGATCCAAAACACAAGGCCAAATTGGCTACAGCAAAAAAAAAAGTGAAGGTTCTGGAGTGGCCGTCTTAGTCTCCTGACCTTAATATCATTGAGCCACTCTGGGGAGACCTCAAATGTGCAGTTCATGCAAGACAGCCCAAGAATTTACAGAAACTCAAGGCTGTTTGCAGCAAGAATGAGCAGCTTTACCGTCTGAGAAGATAAAGAGCCTCATTCACAACTACCACAAATACTTCAAGCTGTCATTGATGTTAAAGGGGGCAATACATGGTATTAAGAATTGGGGTATGTAAACTTTTAATCAAAGGTATTTGTGTAGTTTGTGTTTGACACAATCAACACAGTTGATTGATAATAAATAGCCTCAGCCAACCACTAACTATGAGTAAAAGAAAAGTTTTGTGTTATCATTCATATTCTCTGAAAAATGGTTAAGAAATTATAAATTATCGCAGGGAATGTAAACTTGTGAGAACAACTGTATGTCCATATACAGTATTCCAAACAGAGAAAAGCTAATCCAGTCAATGACAGAGATAAACACTGAGAGAACAAACTTTTAAAAAGCAGACAAATGCCTGAGAAAGCGGGAGCGAGAAGTACCAAGCATTCTCACTGGAAGTGAGTCTGGATTCTGAGTTTGCGTACAATTTTGTGAATTAGACCCACAATGCCTGGTAAACGAAAGTTGCACTCTGAATGGTGAGCAAAAAAAGGAAATTTGCATCTATCACGGCAATAACTTAAAAGACGCAGCATGTTTTTACGGCTTTATTTCATCAGCCTGTTATGAATTGTGGACAACATTAACATATAATTCTTCCATCATAAATCTTTCTCTTTTTGTGTTATTATTTTTTTATGTAAAATCTTTACTTTCTTTGCAAATAGCTATCAAACAAATGGTTTGTCAAAGAAACAAGTTTTCAAAAAATGAAAAAAGAGTTTCAAAGAAACTTCATTAATACTTTATGAGAGCTAGCCAACCCTGCCTCTTGCCAAGTTTAGCGCCCAGACCAAAAGGAACAAAATAAAAGGCTGTACTGAAAGATTTCAGCTGATGTCATGACTTTCCATGCCTTTTTTGCACTTTCCTTTTTTAATGATGTTCAGTACTTTTTCATTTTCATTTTCATTTTCACTTTCATTACATTTGATTAAACATAGCTTACATCTATGGTTTAATGTCTTTGCATGTGTGGATTCAGTAGGTTGTTACTGTCATCTGGTGAGAATTTCACCTTTAGAAATATATTTATTTAGAAAATTAGTGAAATGTTCAATACTTATTTTACCTGCTGTATAACCATGTATACTTTTAGGACCAACTGAAGTCGTTAGAATTCTGATTGAAAATGGAGCAAGATCTTGCCTCAGAACAGATAATGGATGGACACCTGCCCACTTTGCTGCAGAGTCAGGAAAGCTCTCAGTGTTGCGATTCCTGCATTCAGTTTGTGCTCCCATAGACCTGGAGGACTCCTCTGGAGACAGACCTATCAGAATTGCTGAAATCTACGGGCATAAAGACTGTGTTGAGTTTCTTAAAAGGTAAGATTTGATCAAAATAAAAAATTGCATTTTTGTATTTAGTGAAGACTGGCAACTGTGCAGCTGTCAATGATTGTTACAGAGCAGAAACTGAGTGCAAGGACCATCGACATACAGCACTTCTAAAAGGTCTTGTACTAGATGAGACTGATGAGGACTGGGAAGAAGAAAGAAGAGAGAAAACACAGAAAGGAGTCACAGCTCACACATGCTTTGTTTGTACAAAAAAAGAACAATTGCAATGACTCAATAAGTACACACAACAGACAATGGCAATGCAATGTTTTAATCATAAATTGAAAAGAAAACCCAATTTATGTCTGACCCACAGACACCAAAACTAATAAAAAATAATAAAATCTTTTAAAATGTTAAAATATACATTTTGGGTATAGAATTTTGGAATATTTCTTTAAGTACATAACATGTTTACATTTACTTACACTATGATATGACTTAAAAAGCACAATTATAAACAAACACATCACCCTAGCAATTTTAAGAAGCTTAAACATGAAATTAAATTACTTTCTGGCTATACAATAACAAGCAATGTTGTAGTGTATAAATCATCTTTTCTCAATATCCAGATAATCAAATGTTAGAGTGTATGTTACAATAGAGATGAACAAGAAAAACAAAAAAGAAGTTCTTGCCTTCCACGTCTCTTGGCAATACCCCTAATCTGTCTTAAGAGTCCAGTTGCAGCAGTTTCTACACTGTTTAGCCCTGTGGAACAAGTTTTAGTTCAGTTTTGTCCTGAATCTGTAGTTGTAAGTTAATTATCAGTGCCTTCAAATGGTAAGCAGGTGGACAAAGTAGTTCAAAATAAATGGGAAAAATAAATAGAAATGTTTAATACCTTTGCAATACAATCCAGTTATTTCTGTTTAGTTGCTGATGTTGTTCTTGTTGAGATCTCACTTTTATTGTTTACTGATTTCTGAAACAATAATAATTCTGTCATTAAGATGAGTACTATTGGTAGTTTGTTTGTCTATAACATATGTTTTTCCTCTGTTTACCTGTGGTCTAAAGCGCTTGACGAGTGCATCTCGAACCTTTGGAAAAAAATATATATTTTAGTCAATTATTTATTACAAAATAATGATCTGATATGTATGTTTGTATGTTCAGTAACTGGAAACTTGTTGCTACTGAGTACTGAATCAGGAAACATACTTCCTAACCAGTTAAGATATAAGATGTGATATACAGAGACCCCCATAACCCTTTAAATGTTAATTATCATGTCTTAGTCTTATTACCTGTTTCTCGTACTTTCAACCAACCAGCTGAGATTTGCAATGGTTTTTGATACCAAATGTTGAAAAAGCAATTAATGCGATGTTACCACTGAATTTGCACATCTAATGTATATGAATTAATATACTGACATTTGGAAATAGGATGTGATGCTTTGGTAATATACAGATGCAAGCCTGATGTCTCAGGGACATTTCAATGCTAAGCTGTGTTTCTCAATTATTCTCTATATTATTAATCCATTGTATCTAATTGAGGAATTGTTATTTAGGTGTTTTGCAACCAGTGAACCCTAACACTTCTATGGTCAATGATTTGGTCATTGAATGTTGGACTACAAATGAGGCCCCCAATTACTGCAGAGTATGTTGCACACTGATTATATTAAAAGAACAACTTACCTTTTGCTCTCCTAAACACCCTGTAAGGAGTATGAAGAAGCCCTGGGTGCAAAGTGAGATATTCACT
>JBBIGC010185300.1:0-14295 GCA_037576955.1 Lepidarchus adonis | reverse complement strand
TCTCTCTCTCTCTCTCTCTCTCTCTCTCTCTCTCTCCCTCTCCCTCTCCCTCTCTCTCTCTCTCTCTCTCTCTCTCTGCCACAGTTTTCCCATGATGCACCCAGACTACTATTGTATTGCACTGAAGTAAATCTATGTCTGAAATCTTCTGATGGGAACAGTTTGAAAATGTCACCTTGTGGTTAATTCCACCAATCAAGGACAAGTACGTGTACGCAACCACACACACAAGAGGGAAAATAAGAGGGAATAAGTCAAGCCAAATCATCCACACTGCAGTCACTAGGAGAAATATCTGTTATTTTGGTAAAACTCAGAGCAGTTATCAAAAGAAAAAAATCTGTCCATCATTTTTACAGAAATCTTGCATAATCACATGGTTAGGACGTTAGGACAAAGTCATTGGTCCGAAGTGAAACGCCCCATTCTAAAGAAATTTACCATGAATTGCTCACAGTGGTGGTGATAGGAACCAGGCGTCTGCAAGAAAGCCAGACAGAAAGCCATTCACTCACAAATACAGGGAATTTAGAGCAGCCAGTCAACCTAAACCACAACCCTTTGGACAGTGGGAGGAACTTGGACAAGCTTGTACACACTCCACACAGGAAGTAACCTGTAGCCATCCCAGACCTGAACCCAGGACCTTCTTGCTGTGAGGCAAAGCGCAAACCATTGCACAACCTGGTGGCAACACTCGACATTTACTTCCTGTTAGTTACTGCCCTGCTGAACTGGACGACTGGACGTTCTTTTGAGATGCTGGCTATCAAAGTTTCATATTAGGGCTGAACTCATCCAGGGATATTGTAAGGGCAGGAATTGTGGGACATGGGTCCCAATTTCATAGCACTAAAAATTTCTAGCAGTGCCCCTTGTCCTGGCATTGTGTCTTGGACAAATTGTTGCAAAATGACCTGCACACAATCTCACAGTCAATCATTTCTCATAAAAATTTTCTACCGTAATCCCACAGTGTGTAGAATTAGGCAACTGTCATTATAAAGAATCATTGTTAGGGACAAGCATTAACCACAAACCTTTCCTTTACTCCCACTGTTACTCTCTCTCCCTCTTTCTCTGTTTCTCTACCTCTGTCACTAACTCTCTCTCTCTTTCTCTCTCTCTAATCATCAGCAGTACTAATGTTGAGGTTCATTGTGGGTGACTAAATTTTACACGGTAGACTCTCACCCTCTGGTTCGAATCCTTTTCATTGTAAAGAACAATGAGTTTCTTTACAAAAACCCATTTAGCAACAAACCACAGAAATTACATTTTCATCTCCTGTCCCTTTTAGCTATTTGCAATGATCCAGTAATTCAGTCTCAGTTTGCCCTCTTGGACCATCATGCTTAGTCTGAATTTCATTTCTGATGTGAAGATGATCTTTAGTTCTGGTAGGATCTTGGTGAACCAACAGCTCTTAACCGAAGTCTAGGTTTACTGGTGTAAGGTTGTTCTTCAGTTCTGGTAGGATTTTGGTGGACCTCTTAACTGAAGTCTTGGTTTATTCATGTGAGGATGATCTTCAGTTCTGGTAGGATCTTGGTGGACCAGCAGCTCTTAACTACAGTCTAGGTTTACTAGTGTGAGGATGATCTTTAGCAGGATCTTGGTGGACCAGTAGCTCTTAACTACAGTCTAGGTTTACTGGTGTGAGGATGATCTTCAGCTCTGGTTGCATCTGAGTGGACCAGCAGCTCTTAACTGCAGTCTAGGTTTACTGATGTGAGGATGATCTTTGGCTCTGGTAGGATCTTGGTGAACCAACAGCTCATAGCTGAAGTTTAAGTTTACTGATGTGAGGAACAGGTTTTCTCTGTACACTACAAAGCACCTGTGCATTCTAGACTCTAGACTCTAGACAAGGTCACCGTAAATGTAAATATCTCAAACAATGAAATTCACTACAATGAAACAACTTGCATAATTCAAATGCATCAAGTGGTTGCTCTTGAATAAATTAAGCAGAAAGGACACAAAAAATCAAGTAAAAGAGAAGAAACATTAGGATTTATTCTACAGTTCAGGGTTTATCTCTCCATGCATTTCATAGGTATGGGTAAATATTCCATTTACCTGTCAGTGCAAATTGCAGAAATGCAATCAGCAAAACTCATTTTCAGGACATGTGAGTTGATTTGATTGCTCACAATTTCATTGCTCGTACTTGGCGGCTAAGTTGGGGGACGTGCCAGTTGTTTGTAGGTTGGCTCAGGAAATTAATCAGACTTAATTAAGCACTAAGGAAGGAACCTCTTAGTGTTCAAACGATGACAAATGAATAGTTCCAGCAGTTATTCACATTACTTCTCAACTTTTCCAGCCCCCACGTGCACTACAGCAAGTTAAAGTTTTTACACTAATTAAAGGGGTCATATACCCAACCCAACTATTTATTCATTTATTTATTGATGTTGATGTTGTTATTAATATTGATGTTGTGAGTGATGATGATTCACCAATATTAATATTAATATTAACCACCAAATTATATTTATATGGTTTAATATATAAAACACTAATCTATTTGTTCATTAAAATGAGACAAACTGTTTAACTGTTTAAAGCTTGTATATGTAAATGGTATCTGTTTTGTTTGGTTGCCCTATATTTGGTGCCCTTCAGAAAGCAGGCCAGACTGAAACATCCTTCTAGCTTAGTTGTAAATGGACAGAGCAAAGCTGCTCTTACATGTACTGTATGTATCTTCATTGTTTTTGTGACATGAGCTGATCCCTCATGTTTTTGTGAGTGGACGGCAATGCTTCACCCCTAGCATCAGTGCAATCTCCTCCATTACCTATAGAGAAACATCAGGCAGCTGGAGCAGAAATCATAATCATAATCAAAGTCCTGGGCATTGAAATGATAATACAAGGGAAGAACATCAGAATGAAGGTCATTTATACAGTTTACCACCAAGCTGATGTCTTCTCAAAGAGGCAATGTTTCAATTATCATAAGTCTTTATGTTCAAGAGAAGTAAAATATTCTCACAAAGCAGCATTCAGCTCATTTTCTTTCTCTTCGCTCCATGTTTACACCCAAGCTTAAACACATTCATCCTCTGGACAGGAGAAGTGTGATTTGCTTTGCTTCATTTATTTCAAATTTTCCCTCATGACGATACAATATACAGTAAGAGGAATGTAACCTCACAGAGAGTTTGTTTCTCCAGCATTTCTTTGATCCTGGTAAGTACTGACCAGACCTAGGGATAAGCAATATTAACTTACAGTAAATTAATATAATGAAAATTATATAAATTAGGAAATAAAAATAAAACATTTAACATCATTTTTTACCATGAAAACACAAAGACTGATCGAAAACAGTACAGCTAAAGCCATCGCCCAATACTAAACTACAGAAATTGCAAAAGAAAAATTCCAGTGAATAAGCAAACACCAAATCATTTATGGAGAAACCAAAATGTAAAAACCTTTTCCTCTGTAAAGGTCCAAATAATTATTAAATTGTGTAAATGTGTAAGGCAGTGAGAAGTTAAACAAGTTATCAGTATCATGCTATCATAATTAAAACAATATATTTGAAACTGTTCTGTCTGGCGTGGCTGGAAACTCTCGCTGCTGCTGTCCAGAGCCCATCAGTGAGTTTGTACAGGGAGTCCTCGGGTTACATTGAACTCGACGTATGATATGTCGTGGTTATATCACCATTTCCTATAAATTTATTAATAAAGTATTGTTTTGTCTTTCTGACGTATGACATTTGCAACATAAAAACAAAGTTTACAAGCAGAGCGGACTAATACGTCATTACGAATACATGGCTCTATACGAGGGAGACAGTGTTGTTCATTCTCCGACTGTACACCATTTTGGATTGTGCTTCATTTGCTCTCATTTGTTTGTGTTCTTTTTTGGAAACTTTTTGCCCTTCACTGTGGCTCCCAAGCATAAGGCAGAGTCTTCTAATGGCAGGTCAGAAATTGTTACCTTTTTAATGCAATTTTTATTTTTATATATGCCCCATGTGAGTGACGCAGGTGCTTATGTAGGTGGGTTCCGACTAACGGCTAAAATACGTTATGTCGCACTGTAGGATCGGATTTCCAATGTAAGTCAGGGACATATTGTTTTTGGTTCTAGAGGCTCATTACAAGAGTCCTAGCAAGCTGCCTACTGCTCAGAGACCTCTTCTGGTTGGACATTGTGGATGTGCCCTCATTCCAGAGGAGGCGTTCTCCTGAGGGGAGATATGCTCCTGATTTTTGATGGGCATCCACGGGCCTTTGTGTAGGTCCCTGACAGTGACTCTAGAACCATTTTGTATGACTGGCGGCCAGCACAGCACCTTGTATTTTCCACCTTGCTGCCGTTAATACTGCTCACTCGCTGTTTCTTCTCCTTTCAGCAGAGGGTCGCACACTTGTACAGCGTTCAACTTCGGTCGGATCTACTTTCCACATTGACGGGAACTGAATGCAAGTGTGTTCCTCTATTTTTTCCCCTTTTTTCTGTGCTGAAGATATGAAGTTGTGCATCCTTATCCTGACACTTACAATTACAAACCTGGCATTATACTATTATACCAATTAAGGCTGCACAATAAAGCTATCATTATTATATTAGTTATTGAGTAATCTAGTGATTATTTTGCAAGTGGTCAAGTAATTATATACAATTTAAAACGTAAATTTTTTCTCATATACGTATATAAGAAATTTGTAACTATAAGCATTTGTGAGATCTTGTTTGTGTAGTGATGTGAGTGTCTATGTTCCTCAAAGAGAGTCAGTTCACCAAACTAATTTTCAAATGTTTTATTTAAGAAGAAGATCAATTACAGATTACAAGCAAACGTTTTTTGGAAAAGGGAGTCTCCTGATTGGGGGATCCTCAAAAGAGAAGGTTAGGCAGAATTTTCTAATTGCATTGAAAATCTCTGAGCAAAATAACTCATGGTCATCAGGGGTTTTATACTATTCAGATCTAATCTGTGTTTTGTTGACCATCAAACCAGTTTCAACCAGTTTCAGCAGCTGTTAATGTCACGTGTGTTAAGTGCCACAGAGTCTGGATGGATCAGTGATTTTGGAGCAAATCAGATGATGACACTTGATGGCAGGGACATGATGTTTTATTTGAGATAAGAGAGGTTTTTTAGAGGTTTTGGAGAGAGAGAAAACAGCTTAGAGTGTGTCATGTTCAGCAGTCTAAACATTCTCCACAAGAGATAACTAAAACTGTTTTTTTGTGTTTGCACTAAACTTTGCACTAAAGCTAAAAGTTCACAACTTTCACTGTTTCCCCAAGCCACTTACAAGAAGCTGACAGCAATCACTCTGAAAACAGATGTATTACATAGAGACACAGGTTGTGTCATATATCAACATTACAGCATTTGGCAAACACTCTTATCCAGAGCAACATACAGGGAGCAGTGGGTGGATAGGTGCCTCTTTCAAGGGCACGTCAGCCTGCTGCTGGTTCCAGGAATCAAACCCACGACACTTATCAACACAGTTAGTGAGTATTAACACAGCGAGTATCAACACAGTTATTGAGTATCAACACAGTTAGTGGCTATCAACCCAGTTAGCGAGTATCAACAGTTATCGAGTATCAACAAAGTTAGCGAGTATTAACACACTTAGCGAGTATTAACACACTTAGTGACTATCAACCCAGTTAGTGACTATCAACACAGTTATCTAGTATCAACACAGTTAGCGAGTATTAACACAGTTAGTGACTATCAACACAGTTATCTAGTATCAACACAGTTAGCGAGTATTAACACAGTTAGTGACTATCAACACAGTTATCTAGTATCAACACAGTTATCTAGTATCAACACAGTTAGCGAGTATTAACACAGTTAGTGACTATCAACCCAGTTAGCAAGTATCAACACAGTTAGCGAGTATTAACACAGTTAGTGACTATCAACCCAGTTATCAAGTATCAACACAGCTATCAAGTATCTCAAAGTTAGCGAGTATTAACACAGTTAGTGACTATCAATCCAGTTAGTGAGTATCAACACAGTTAGCGAGTATTAACACAGTTAGTGACTATAAACCCAGTTAGTAAGTGTGGCAAAAGATAACACACAGTAAATGTGTTATTCATTAAAAAACTGAACTGTCAGGACATGATTAGTCAAAGTATATTATTTTTGTTGTTGCTGCTGTTGCTGTTATCTTTTGTATGGGAAACTATCTCAGATCAAATTGAATAAGCTATTTTCCAGCAGACATGTATTTTCACTGGGATCACCACATAAACGATTAGACTCATTTTATTACAAAATTAATTTCACAGCTACATTACACATGCTTCCACTATGTGTTAAAAAAACTTCTGTAAAAGTAAATGTGTTCAAAAACTAATAATTTTTTTAAAAATGTATTTTAAAAAGTTGCCTTTCAAATTTTTTTCTTTATATTAGCTCTCTTTATTGTTCTCAGTCTTTTCGAGCCCATTAAGGAGACCCTGCTGACAGGCAGTCAGTTCAGCTCATGCTGAGCGGTCAGCACTGACTTCAGCACCCTGGACAGCTCTCCAACATCACCACCAACTGAACAACCAACAACCTGCAGAACAATGTCTCGATAAAGGGGAAAATGGTTCTGGTGATCAGCCAGGCCAAAGGGCATCACTTATAAACTGTTCATGGTATTGATAATCACATTTAAAGCACAAAAGCTTTCATTAATGTGTGGTTCATGCCACTGAGGTTTCACAGATCAATAACAGTGAATTGATTTCAGTGGCCATATTCTGATAATCCCATGTAGTAAACAAAGACAAATGGTACCTAAACCTCAACAACAGTGGTACCTAACTGGTCTACCTGCTCAACTCATCAGGTAACTGTCAGGTTTAGTGATGATGTTTGCAGGATACTGGTTCTTCATGACGAGTGTTGTTTAAAAAGGCAGAATAGATACTATATCCACCTGGATTTATTAGTTCTGTTGTGTGTAAGTTTGGTCATTGAGGGCTGGGACAAAACATACCAGAGTATCTGCCGCAAGACATTAATCAAGATAATAAATGAACATGTCAATATTTATGATCCGTAACATCCCAGTGCATCTCAACATATATTTTTCCTGAGTGTATTACGAAACACTGAACCGCATGCATCAGTATAATTACTTCTGGTTAACTGTATCTAGTATTAAGTGAACGATTGTCGAAAATAGTTTCTTTGTAACATGCAGTTAATCATATCAATATCTTTGATGCCCTCAATAATATTTTGACATTATTTAACATGATGGGGATCAATATTGCCATTTTGTCCAGTTCTAGGAATTATATGTGAAATAAGAATTATTTTTGGGTTAAAACATAACTTTGCTTCATTGAAATGAGTGAGTAAGTTATTGTAAACAAGCCTTATTCAGGAGAAATGTATAAATAATAAGTGTTTTAGCACTTAATGATCCAAAATTGACAAAATATGTATTTTCTTATCATAGTAGAGCGCCTAAACGGGTTTGCTGGTTACCGCACGGTGGGGATGCACGGTGCAGAGGCTGTACGCATGGAAACACACACAGCTTATATGAAAATGTAAAGAATTTGCTGTAAGATCGGCCTGTGTTCCCCATGGCGTGTGCAGCAAGATCAAGTTGGGGCTTGGACTGTGTATTATGACAAAGTGTTACATAACTGAGCCAGGATGTCCTCAACATGTAAAAAAAACAGGAAAAACACTGGTGATGGTTCTCTCCTCTTTACTCTTTCTCTCTCTCTCTCTCTCTCTCTCTCTCTTTCTCTCTCTCTCTCTCTGTCCATTCCCTCGGTTTGTTTTCTACTCTGCATGGAAAAAAATGCTGCTTTACATAAGTGGGTTTGAATTCATGACGTTACATCCACATACACTTTGCCTTTCATCTATTTTCCTTTTGTTTTGCTTTATGACATCACTCACGGCTCAATCACGTAGCATCACAGCCATTGTTTTCAATGCGCGAGCATTCAAAACCCATCGATTGTGACGTAATTTGGCCGCGTTATGGTGCAAACAGTCGACTGTGACGCCCAGCTTTGTCGCTGTGCTGGACAGCAACTGACCGTTAGCCCTTATGGGTGATTTCCCCTCGTCCTCGTGAAGCTATAACGTGTCCGTTACGTGCACCTAGCTCCTCGCGGAACTGACCCTCCGCCCAGGCGTTCAAACACAGCGGCATCGGGACAAAAACAACAGCACTCCTTCCTCCCAGAGCCACTGACCCGCTCGCGGCGTTAGAGTCGCCGGACAGAACCCGCGAGCTTCCCGGGGACAACAAACGCTGAGGTCGAAACCAAAGGAGGAAAAGCAAAGGAAAACAAGCCACGAACTGGCCTTTGATATATAAGCATCACCTACCTCACTGTGTGTCCTCCTCCTGCTGCAGGAACGGCTGGAAGGTGACCCCTGCGCGCGCGCTGCTCCTTCTGCATCCGAGAGATCACGATGCAACGATGGAGGTGGGGGTTGGAGAAGCAGGAGGAGGAGAGTGGAGTGAGGGTGGGAGGGGGAGGGGATCTCCTGTGGAACACTATGCTGCCTTGATCTACGTCAACATGTAACGTATGCAAACATGTAATGTTTAATAATAATAATAATAATAATAATAATAATAATAATAATAATAATAACAATAACAATAATAATAATAATAATTATTATTATTATTATTATTATTATTATTATTATTATTATTATTAATGATAATAATAATGATGATGATGATGATGATGATGATAATAATAATAATAACAATAACAATAATAATTATTATTATTATTGTTATTGTTATTGTTATTATTATTATTATTATTATTATTATTATTATTATTACATTAATATAATTATTATTATATATGTAACAGGAAGCATTTAGCAACATTCAGATGCATGTGAAGGAGCGTGACTGTATACTTCCTTGTTTACGTATAAATAATACATGACGCCTGTTTCTCTCTCTTTCACCAGCAGAAATGGATGTTGACCCATCATCGCCTCCATCGGCTCTGATCAACATTGTACTTTGTTGACTAGTAAATAATTCATTTTTAACAGAAAGCATTACTTTACCACATCATCGTTTTATTCAAACCTACATACTTTATACAGAACATTTCATTCATTTTTAATGCACTGTAACCTCAGAATTGAAATTCATCTGAGAGGGTTTAGAAAAGGATGTAAAAGCTTTATTTACCCTTAATGTAAGTTATTGCAGGTAAATTTTAATGTATTACTTTAAATGTCTGGTTTATTGATAGTTTTCACACATTTAAAAGGTCATGTGATGGGTTTAAATCAGGGGTGTCCAAAGTCAGTCCTGGAGTCCGGTGTCCTGCAGAGTTTGGTCATTTCCTTCCTCAAACACACCCCCTGAACCTGACAATGAACAGGTGAGTTGAACCAGGTGTGCTTAACCAGGGAAATCACCAAACCGTGCAGGAAACCGGCCTCCAGGACCAGAGCTAGACACCCCTGGTTTAAATGATATAAACATACAAATAGCAAAAAAAGAGATATTTTCTGTGAGTGGGCTTTATGTTTTGTTTTGTTTGTTTTTGATTTTGTGTTGTTTTTGTGTTTTAGTCTATTTTAGTTTAGTTTAGTATTTGTTTGTTTCATTTTGGCTTGATTGGTTTTATTTTGTATTGGCTTGTTTTGTTTTGTTTTGTTTTGTTTTGTTTTGTTTTGTTTTGTTTTGTTTTGTTTTGTTTTGTTTTGTTTTGTCCATGCGAAGCACTGAAAGTTTTCACAAATCTTTGCCCTTGAATAATGATCCTTTTTGCCATTTTTAAGTCTTTGGTCATTCTTAGTTCCAACACTCCTACTCCTACTCTTACTCCTGTCCTAAATAAACACCACACACTTTCACATTATGCTTATGAACAAAAGATCCAACCAGCAGGTCAAATTCTCAAAAATTTACAGGTCAGAGTTTCTGTAGGTTTCAACAAGTTTATTTTGGCACTTTTTAAATCTTTTTAAAGACTGAATGAACAAAATGTAGATTAATTTCATGTCCATACTGGAAAAGTATAGAATAGTATAGAAGCCCTAGAATTACTTACAAAATGAATCATAGCTTGGTCTTATTTTTATTTTTATATGCAAATGTTTTGTGTTTGAACTGAATAAAAATAATAATCTTTATTTATAGAACAATTTTCAAAAATATATTTAGTTTTATTACAGCTTGCTGCACCTGAACCTTTGAAGGAAAGAACTACAGTATACATTGTGCTATTAGAAATTCTTGAGCTAAAACGAGCATTAATACATGGTGACATTTAAGACCTAAATCTAACATTTAAGACAATTTCAGTGCATAAAGCTGAGTTGCACCTGTGTATGGCTTTTAATGTCCTTCTAAATCTAGATCTTTAAAAAGTCTCTCCTAGATCACAGCTTTTTAATGGTCCTGCTATATTATGGTCTATAATGCCCTTCTAAATCTAGATCTTTAAAAATCTATCTGTCTGTCTGTCTGTCTGTCACTGATTTCATCGATTCTCAGCCAGGTGCTGCATACAACCCTCTTACCATTTACACTGATGTGATGGCAGATGCTTTCATCCACAGCGACACAAACATGGAGCCAGTAAATTCCACCATGTTGCAAGAACCATTATCCCAAGAGCTTTACACCAGCATGAAATCGAGCATAATTGTAGCACTTATTGAGCTTTTCATCAGGTCTGAAGGCCTCTCACTCATACACAAAAGATAAAGTGAATATATTACAGTATATTTTAATATTTTGTAACATACCAAAAACTTGTAAGAATGTATATCACATACTGTATATGGGGCAGAATCATCCTTTTACTTCCCTCTTCTTACAGAACATCTGTGATCATTGCTTCATTTATATTGATTGCTACAACCATGAGGAAGTTCCACAAACTTTTCAAAAATTCTTCATGATTACATCTGTTAAAAAAACTAATTTCTTTACAGTAATGATAAATAAAAGCAGAGCTACAGTATCTCCAATACTAATACAGCCATTGTACTAAACCATTGGTGAACCTACACATCATTTTATGTTTAATGGAGATGGTAAAATATTGGAATATCTACAAAAGTGCATTTTATTATTATACATTTATAATACATATATTACAAATGTATTACGTTTATTATTATTAGTATTATTACTGTTGCTGTTGTCATTAAACATTAATAACCAATAATGAATACTAAATAACTAAATAAATATATTTTAAATAAATATACAGTGGCTAGAATTTTATGGTTTTCTGCATTAATTTGTCATAAAATGTGATCTAACCTTCATTTTTGACCATTCTTCCAGAAGCACATCTGTGAGGTCAGACACTGATGTTGGACGAGAAGATCTGGCTCACAGCCTCCACTCTAATTCATCTCAAAGGTGGTCTATCAGGTTGAGGTCAGGACTCTGTGCAGGCCAGTCAAGTTCTTCCACATAAAAACTCGCTCATCCAAGTCTTTAGGGCCATTGCTTTGTGCATTGGTGTGCAGTCATGTTAGAACAGGAAGAGGTTGTCCCCAAATTGTTTCCACAAAGTTGGGAGCATGAAATTGAAGCATTCAGAATTCCTTTCACTGAAACTAAGGGGCCAAGCCCAGCTTCTGAAAAGCAACCCCACACCATAATCCCCCCTCCACCAAACTTTACACACCATTCTCCTGGCAACCGCTAAACCCAGACTTGTCCATCAGATTTCCAGATGAAGAAGCCTGATTTGTCACTCCAGAGAACGCGTCTTCACTGCTCTAGTGTCCAGTGGTGGCGCTTTACACCACTGCATCTGACGCTTAGCATTGTACTTGGTGATGAATGGCTTGGATGCAGCTGCTCAGCCATGGAAACCCATTCATGAAGCCTTCTACACACTGTTGTTTTTGAACTGATCTGGAGGCCACATAAAGTTGAGGTCTGTAGCGATTGACTCTGCAGAAAGTTGTCAGCATCCGCTGACCCTGCTCTGTCATTTTATAAGGCCAAACTCTTCATGGCTGAGTTACTGCCATTTCCAATCACTTTGTTATAATGCCACTGACAGTCTACTGTGGAATATTAAGTAGTGAGGAACTTTCAAAGTACACCACTGGAATTCACAGAGCTCCTGAGAGCAACCCATTCTTTCACAGTCTGCATGCCTAGGTGTTTGAAGTTGTGGAAGTGAGATTAAAACACCTGAATTTAATTATTTTGATGGGTGAGTGAATACTTTTGGCAATATAGTGCAGGTAGCACAGTTAGCATCCTCAAGCTAAGTAGCTGTTACACAGCCAAATGCCAGAGAGTCTATGGCAGGACACCAAGAAGACATCTGCTGCTCACTAAAAAGAACATTGCTGCATGCCTGCAATTTGCAAAAGGGCATACTGACACTCCACAGAAGAAGTAGAAGTTGGGTGATGCAACAGAACAATGACCCAAAAACACAGCAAGTCTGCAAATCAGAATATCATCAAAAAAACAAAATCCATGTCAGAGCCCAGACCTCCACCCAATTTTCTTAAACATGTGTCTCAGTAAACAAGTAACTTACTAATAATTTAGTAACAGTAATAGACTTTTCATGGATGAGACATTTTAGACTGAGAGCCTGTAAGACTGTAGTTAAAGGATGGTTCAGTTATGAGAACTAAAATGAGAACAGCTGGCCTTTAAATATTAATACTGCTCACACATTTTTATTTAGCTTGACTAGTTGTACTCAGTGGGCTACACAAACAAGTCAAAACAGCAGAAAATGGTTCAACAAATACAAAATCATTTAAAATAGGACTTACAGCCTAACATTTAGGTTATCTTTCATTCTGTGTAGTCAGTAAAGTGACATACACTGGGGATAGAGTAAATCTTTAACAAAAACAGGCCTATTACATAAGCCACCAGTGGAAAATCTATTTAGCTATAAGGTCAGATGTAGGTTAGTGGGATTCCCTTTAATCTCAGCTAAATCTGCACGGCAGGAGTTCTTGCCATCCTCAATGCCCCTGAAGAAATGGGTGGTAATGCCCACGCTCTGCGGTACTTTATCTCTGCTCTTTGCTTAATTTATTGTTTTAAATTAAAGGCACAATGATGCCTCCTAGTGGCAACAAATTGTTTGTCGTGTTGTTCGCTTCACATCATTTCATCATTTCCAAAAACTCACAGTAAGTGAGTCATCTGAAATATAATTTTATCCTGTTCTTCTTTAATCAGATTTGCATTTATATGGATTTGAAAATGAAAATATTAAAACATGTTTATTATATATGAAGTTTAGTTAAGTTTAGGTAAAATCTGTTCTGTTCTAGTTTAATGGTCAGTATTGTGCACAGGACAAAACGTTGGTGGAAAGTAAACTCACTGCTGCAGTGAAGATGAGGAACTAAATGCTGTTTCTTATCCCTTAAACATGGCAGAAAAAGAAAGAAAATGTGTCATTTTTACAGTGAATGAGAGGATAAGTTCTTTTTTACTACTGTGAAATAAACCTGTGCAGACACTTCACTACATCTCACACCAATATTTTGAAAATGTAAACAATTGTTGAGATTAATAGAAATAAAATGTAGAATAGTGTTATTATGTGTTTCCCACCTTGTTAAGACATTGTTGATAAAATCGTAAATGTGATCAGATTCCCATAGTCATTAATCATTAATAATAATATATAACTAAAGGTAAACAGAGCAAGAAGTGGTCGCCCTTTATACGTCTCAGTACATGTAAAGTAGCTCTCAGTTTCAAAAAGGTTGGTGATTACGACCCTTTACTTAGTACTGAGTTTACTTAGTGCCACTGTTTGCATCAGTTAGAGCCTGGGATCTTTTAGGGCATGGTGCAACAAGTCTTACACACCTGCATTGGGGGGTTTCCTGATATTTTTCTTTGTAAATCCTCTGTCTGTTCTATGTTGGACGGTGAACATTCAGCACAGTCTGAGCTAATCAGGCACATACACACACAATCAGAATCAGCATTACCATTTTGTGCTACAGTAACTCTTATTGAGAGTGAGACTGAACCCTGTCAACAGATCACCAGTTGTCTTGCCTTGCTCTCACTTATGGTAGGTACTAACCACTGGATACTAGCATAACTCCATGTGAAATGCTGTTTGGGAGATAATCTGACAGTTTAGCCATTGCCAGTCACTTAGATCATTGTAATCACTTAAAACTCTGTTTCTAGCACATCAAATTTAAGAGCTGACTGTTCAATTGCTATCTAATATAGTCTTCTCCTTGACAGATGCAATTGCAACAAGATAAGATAATCAGATCACTTTTCTGCCAATGGTCATTATGTTAAGA
>JBBIGC010185186.1:0-14304 GCA_037576955.1 Lepidarchus adonis | reverse complement strand
ACACACACACACACACACACACACACACACACACACACACACACACACACACACACACACACAGACACACACACAGAGATAAAAATTCAACTTAGCTTGTGAAAAAATGGAATTAGATGAGTATATTTGGGCTCATACAACAAGTTTTCCCTGCCACATGCACTCATGGCTTTACTGGTTGGTGGGTTTAATCTTCATGGTCACTCTGAGTGCAGGTGCACCCCAGGGCACTGGGACTGGCTTTTACTGTAAGTGGATTTCTAGTCTATGTGTGTTGATTGTTTGTGTGTGAGTGTGTGTGTGGGAGTGCATGCAGGTGTGTGTGTGTGTGTGTGTGTCTGTGTGTGTTTAGAGAGAGGTCAGACTCCGTGCTAGAGGATATAAATGTGATTTAAAGAATGAAGCAGTGAGCATTTTATTGATTTACCAAGACTTTGCAATAGACTATTAATGCATAAGACCAATAACATTGCCAGATGACTTTCACTGCTTTCACACACACACACACACACACGCACACGCACACGCACACGCACACGCACACGCACACACACACACACACACACCATCAAGCAGGCTGTAGTTTCTTTAGGTATGCACAAGTAGCTCTGGTTTAATCTGTGACCCCATGCTTTGTCTGATGTGAGTACAGGTGTTTAGCGTGTCATCGGTCAAAGCACCTCCACAGTTTGAGGCTGTAAGGTGCTGGCGTCACGCCGACATGGGAATTTCAAAGCGGACTCAAATGCAAAAACGTGGTAGGGAATTTACTCCAATCCAATTCTAACCGGCCCCTTATCACACACATAGAGAGAGATGTGTGTGTTTCTATTCCTTGGCCGAGGTTAGGCACGTGCCTAAACTAGAGGACTATGGCGAGGGGACAGCAGTGTGACTGACACACGGGGCTGTGATGCTTGTGACTAAAAAGAGGTGGATTCCTTACACTTAATACTTGTGCTTATTTGGGACCTGACATGTGAAGGGTATCCGACGAGAGCCTTACTGAAACTCCAACCTCGATCCCATTGAAGGGAAAAAACCTTCGCCTTAATACCCCCTTTTCTTATTTCCTCTTTATCAACACTCGCACACAGAGTTCTGCTTTTGAACAGGTTTTATTGCCTGGAGGTTTATTTACCAGACCAACCTGAACTGGTGCGACTCCTAGAGGCTGCGATACGTACAAGCATTAACCTGTGAGCGAGGCAAGGCGGTGAATGGCCAGGCCCATCAAATCACCAATCTCCATACTCATCATGGAGGTGGTAGGTCTGATCATTCACCGCCAGCTCGCTCACACAAACACAACACATCACAATCCACTTGTCTCCATGCTGCTCTTTAACCTAAAAAACACAGAGCATAAACAAAAAACGTATCTCCAACCCCCATGATGCACCTCTCCCACACTGCCAATCAGAGCACCCCAGGACCATTACAGTACTTTACATATAAAATGCTACATCCTTTTGTTTTTTATTGACTTTTTTTGTTTTTTGTTTCTGCTTTTAGTTAATTGAGCCATAAGACGGTTCCTTATGGTTGTAAAGGTAAAAAATCTCACCTTCATATCTGTCATCATCTCATATTCATCATAATCATAATACATCACAGTTAACAATGACAGAGCCCACTGCTACTTAACATGACTGAGTCATATTCCCCAGTATCTCTCTCTCTCTCTCTCTCTCTCTCTCTCTCTCTCTCTCTCTCTCTCTCTCTCTCTCTCTCTCTCGTCTTCTCAGCCCCTGGTTATAACGGAACCAGATGGCAGTTCAGTGAAGCGAGGAGTGGGCTGATGTGAATTTTATCCTGAGCTGCGTCCTCCTCTTGGCCCCTCAGCTCAACAGCACAGTGTGGGATTGCAGAACAGAATTTTGCACTTTTAAAGGTTTTGCAGAAGTGCCTGGGCATACAGCTGTGTTTATAGTTAGACGTAAGGATAAATTACTCATAGTAATGTGTAGTGACCCTAAAACATTAAGAACTTCTGTGGCAAAAATATAAGATAACATAATATAATGGTTATTTTCCTCCATCTTGTAAGGACCTGGCTTGGTTTTTGGCCTAATTATCAGAAAAACTGAAAATGATGATGATCTTTGTTTTTTAGATCCCAAATCTGCATATAAATGGGAAAAACTGTGCTTTTAAGCGGAAGGTCTCAAGACAATAAGGAGAGTTCTTGTGACAAATATAGTAAAACACTTATTCTCCAGAGAGCCATTAGTGCAAAGTCAGTACAAACAATACACAGGCATTACACTCGCTGGGCATTTTATCAGAAACCCCTATGTTGTACTTTCAGTCCCTGGTTATTCTATTAAAAACACTTACAAGTTACAGACTGCAGCTAATCTGTTTACACCCACTGTATCATATTCACTGATTACTTTCGCACCACTATGGCTGCTGTTGTCCAGGTATAATTTGGGAGGTGGACCTGGTAGGCATGCCAGTGTGAGGTCATGCTAAGTGTATAAGGAACAGAGGTGTTGCTGATGTTGATGGTGTCCCACCACCCAGCAATATCTACCCAAGAAAGGCTCTGTGGCCTCACACTGGGCTAAAGGATGGCTAACACTAATTACGCATCAACAGATGTGCTACACCACACATCTGTACACCACCAAGGTAAAACTACAATGAAGAAAATAAATGAGTATAAGTCCTGTGCACAAAATAAAAACTGCTCACGGGTGAATTATACTCTTTCATATGGGCAGACATTAACTATCACATGCACAGAAGGAGTCATCACGCATAAATTCAACAACTGAGGTCAATTTACTGAACTGCGAGCGAGGAAAAACATGTGAGATCAAAATTTCACCACATACGCAAACAAAATTGAGCATTAACTAAGATCTCAATCTATTCAAGCATCTGTGGGATGTGCTGTACAAACTAGTCCCTTTGACAGACTCATTAGACAGACTCTAAAAAGAAATAAACAGCTTCTCATCAATCACAGAAGTTCATGCTAAAGCCTGAGCAGACTGATAAACCAGTGTGATGAGCCAGTAATATATCTATATTTTTAAAGGGGGGATGGTTAAACATGGTCTTCTCCCAGTAGTGGACATTTTCTTGGGTAATAAGCATTGGTGTTGTATAGTCATCATTAAAATAGCATTTGATAGTCACTTCATTGTTATGTAGTTGCTGTTACTTTAGCCACTTCATGGTTACACTGTGTTGAATATGATCGTTATGCTGATTTAATGTAATGGAAAAAACTGGAAAAAAAAAGAAAACTGTGTTCTGGGGTCAACAGTATCCAAATAAAGAGCTATTCATATGTGTCCTCTGGAGCATTTTCAAAAAAGTCTATCACTTTCACTGAGTTCATGAGACAAGTTGTAACCATGTAGCTGGGATTACGAGAGCTGCAGTGAACTGGAGCAGAAAATAATTCTACGACTAAGAAGATTGTATTGAACTCCCTGTAATTCGCACATCAGTATTGTCATGTCTGAATTTATGCTTGATTGTTTCCTGTACCTGGGAGTTGCTTTGGACAAAAGCGTCAGCCAAATGAATAAATGTAAATGTAAATGTAAATGTAAATGTAAATGTAAATGTAAATGTATATGTAAATTTAAATGTAATGTAATGTAAATGTAAATAAGAGAATTTAGGAACTTCATTCAAATGATAAGCAAAATTTCATGAAACATATTAACAGGATTATACTAATATTAATCAGTAACAATGTGAATGTGTAAAAATGACAACAGCAGAGACTTCCCCATGTACTTTAACAAGATATATTCTGAATGTACACTAAATTTATTCTGAATGTTACTGTATTTATGAATACATCAGTATGGAGCCATCATTATTTTTTCAATGTGTTCTTCTCGGCTCTGCCGGTGAGAGTATAATTTATTTCAGTTTGGGTAGAAGATTATTGGGGGTGTGCTAACAATTTTGTGGGTGGTGGGGAGTTGGTGGTTTGCTTCTTTAGATATGTAATCACACACCAGAGATCTGATTTGGATTTTTTGACCAGTCAAGCAAGTTAACAAGGGGAACATCTTCCCTCATACCAAAAATTGCCTACTGACTAAATTTAGAAAAGAGTGGTATGATGCACTCCCTGACCACTTCAATGTATGGTACAGCATGTACCTATGCAACATTCTTAGACATTAGACATGTTATGACAGTTTTGAGCTACCAGGGCAACCCAGTGGTTTAATGTAAATGTGACATCCTAGTCATGTGCAAACTTTCCATTCATAAGCTGAGACATTTTCTGAGTCACATTTGCAGTATCCTGGTTAATGGTTTAGGCAAGCATTTATGTTTGAAAGCTAATGCAGTCAGTTTTCTTGGCCACACTCTAAGAAAATCTCAGATTTCTAAAAAAAAAATCACTGTTCATGTTTAAAGTGTGTGCATAAATCTGACAAACAAGTAAATATACATACATTCATACAGCTGGTAAAATAAGTATTGAACATGTCATCAGTTTGCTAATAAAATATATTTCTAAAGGTGCAATTAAATTTCTCATCAGATTTCGGCAACAACCTATCCAATCCACACATGCAAAGAAATCAAACCATAAATGTCCATACATAAAGTTATGTGTAACAAAATGGAATTACATAGGGAAAAAGTATTGAAAACGTTCACTTTGTACAAAAGTCTTTGTTGGTGATGACGGCTTGAAGACACCTCCTTTATGGAGAAACTAGTTACATGCATTGCTCAGGTGTGATTTTGGTCCGTTCTTCCACACAGTCATCAATTCCTGAATGTTCCTTCTATGATCTCAAGGCTTTATGTATTTCCATAAATTTCACTGCAAAACATTTAATGTGTTTTCTTGATTGTGACAGGTACCTACTAGGTATGAACAAATATAGTTTTGGTTTTACTGCATCACGTAGGAATTCTGGGAAACAGACATTTATATGTTTACTGACAATAACGTATTTAATTAAGTTTATGTTTTGCATATTCTGTTAAATTCAACAGAACTAAATGTGTTTTGCTACTGATTTTTTTCTGTTTTCTTCTTCTTTCTTCTATTAAGTGTCCAACAGTAGTCAGCAAGCACTGACGGATTCCAATTGCCACGGAATAGTTTCTCCATCATAGCAATGTCCTGGTGAAACATTTCACCATGTTTGTCACTGACAGCACCGAGATTTGTGGAGAAGAAGTTCAAGTGTGAGCGGACGAAATGCCTCTTGCGTGAAATGTTGCGCTTCATTGTCTTGTATGCTTTGAGAAGTTTGTCTCAAAGATGCCTCTTTTCCAGGTTCTGATCACAACCAAAGGCTGAGAACAATCCTTCAATGTCACAACAGAAAGCAAAAGAAAAAGCGGTTTCAAGACTGGCATCCTGATCTAACCAAATTTCTCAGTTTCTGTTGTGACATTGAAGGATTGTTCTCAGCCTTGGGTTGTGATCACAACCAGGAAGAGTGGTGTCTCTTCATTAATTTGTCAATGTTGAGCCTGAAAGCTGTTCTGCTACCCCATGGCAACATCCTTCAGTACCTGTTACCTTGTTTGTCAAGGCCCTAAATTTGGTATGAGGCTGGTTTGGTGAGCTATCGTAATAAGGAATGAAATATGTCCTGCAGCCTTGGCAAGAGGCGGGTCTGGTGAGATAATGGGGTAACAGTGTTTTACTGTATCTGCAAACAAATATTGTGATCCATTTACATTTATGGCTTTTAGCAGATATTTTTATCCAGAGCAATTTTTTAGGGCACTATATTTTTTTAGGAACATCCACTGTCTGTATTTTTATCCTGGTTATTCAAATTAGTGAAATGTACAGTCCTAACATTTCCACAGGGTAGAGACCAAGCAGGAAATGTTTATGTAATCAAGCACATAAAGTGGAAAGAGATTAGCTATCTTGCCTTTTTCTCCTTACAAATAGAAATATGTTACTACTGTATAGAGCCGCAACATTAACACCTCTGTCAGTTGACAATTTAGTTATTTAATTGCAATAGCATGAGGGGCTGGGATATAGAAGGCAACAAGTTGAAGTTGATGTGCTGGAAGCAGGTAAAATAGGTCTGAGCCTCTTTGACAAGAGCCTTACTATGATGACTGGATAAGTCATCTCCAAGACATCTCCAACACAGCACGTTTCAGATTTGCGGTAGTTAGTACTTATCAAAAGTGATCAGTGGAAGAAAAGATAAAGATAGATAAAGATTCTTTCTTGTCATTGTAGCATAGTACAACGAAATTTGTATGGAATCTCTCAGTCAGTAGCAGCAGAATAAGTACATACACAAAAACACAATAGAAAATATTAAAAAAATATTTAAAAAATAGAAAAAATAGACATAGAAGGTGCAGTACAAGTATGAGGTGAGTGTTTGTTTAGGTGCATGAGAGGAAAACTGTGATGAAGTATAAATAGTATAAATTATCTGTTTTATATATGTATAAAACTGGTGTTAGTGTGAGTTTTCTGTGTAATGAGGACATTTCCTCAAGAGCCACTAGGACCCTCAGCCCTTCACCATGGAAGCTAAAAGCTAAAAGGAACGAGATCTTGAGGATAGTATTAGCAGAAGTCAGTTTATTTTCAGGTTGCACCAGCATTTATACTTGGGTTACACACAAGCTTCACATTGACATCAGTACACAGTAAAGAAAACAATGCCATTCATGCAGACTAGGAACCTCAAAGCACTCATAGGAAGCAATACATTACTTTTCGGCTGATTCAGCTTGTTACTACAAAGATTGCAAACTAAGAATGGAGACTTCCTTCACTCATGTCAAAAAGCAAACCACACATGAGGGTCAGCTAGACCCAACAGTTTGAATGTCTTCAAAGAAATCACCACTAACCCACTCATAAAGATCAGCTTTAATAAAAACTAGCAAACAGGTGAGTAGGTCATGAGTGCCCAAGACTCTTGGATGCATGTGGGTAGTGAAGGCTAACGTGTCTGGTCCTAAAGATGAGCTCCTGTTGTACATCATGTTAATTCTGACTCTGATAGAAAGGGGTTGAAGCTGTTTCAGCAGCATTAGGGGACCTACGCAACAATAGGCAGGTGGTGTTAACGATATGTCTTATTGGTGTATATCATGCAGGCCTACTTTTTAAACATTTTATTCTCAAAGTCTGGCCTTAATGTGCAACGGTATTATTCGTTCACCTCCGACAAATGGATCTAGATCATTTTATCGCCTCATGATGTTAACCTCTGTGGACATACATGAGCAGAAGCGCTCAGCACGATGCTTCTTTTTTAATCTGTAATGACTCTTCTTGGCTTATAGCTTTGGCTGCTCATTAGTAGAGTCCTCTTGATGCCCATGAGGAGTTCACAGCAGAACTCTTGGCTCATGGACAGATTTAGAATTAGGATAATCTGCTGCACGTGGATGGATTCAAAATGCCTTTTAAGCCATCAGTCCATTACCGTATTGTCTAGTTCAACAAAAGGGGCCTATAATTAAATCTTAATTAAAACATGATAATGATGATACAGCTCCATTAGTTGGGTCAGACTCGTGTCAGACATTGAGCACAATCCATCAGATATGAAGTTTTGTCTTTGAAAGCATCATTGTCTACAACAAACATGCTGTTCCCAGTTTGTACAAAAAAACATAATTGTTAGAAATGAAAGACATTTATATGCGCAAAACTTTTATCTTGTTCCAGGAAAGTCTGGGAGAACAATCAGACGCTTCCATTATTTGAGGGTTTTCATGCGTACCCACTTCTGAGCTGTTTGCATCATCTGAGTTAACCTTATGGCATCCATCACCATCCACCCTGCAACCACAATTGCACATTAGTTCCCTTTGAATAATTGCCAGTTAATTGCAGTCTTTAGAGTGCCACATCGTTGAGATGATGGCAACTGAAATACAGAGCCTATGACTAGCCTCTCCCTGCCTGGGCTGAATTTATGAGTGAAGGTTTCATTAAAGCCCTTTCATCAAGCTCCTTGATGAGCTGCTAGTGGCAAGGGCATTGAGGCAGCCTTCGTATGTGAACCTGCTCTCAAACATGATTGGAAAAAACTCTCAGATGGCTTGCAGATGTGTTCTGCAGGTTTGTAATCAGTTAGCATTGAGCTAGGGATGTAGCTAACTGTGAAGCAGAAGAAAGAGTGAAGTACACCTCAATCATGGGAATAAGGCTGATGAATGCAAATTGGGCACTGGAGTGGATGCAAGACTTGGTAGAGGAGACTGCAGCAAGCTAACCCTAGAAAACCTGAATGGAATTAAATGGAACTTAACTGAACTGATCACATTTAAATGTTTTGTTAATGTAAAACAGCTACAAAAGATAACTTACATTTGCAAACAATATAATGTTGATTTGTAATTGAAAATACTGTATATTGATGCAGCCTCAACAGCAGTGGTTTTAAATGTGTTCTGTCTGTTTTCAAATGCTACAGTTTGTTGCTACTAAATACAACATTTTTTAATATCATGATTATTATAACATACTGTTTATAATATATAGTTATGTAACTATATAACTCATATTTTGTGGGTATTGGTAGTGAAATGGTCAGCAAGTTGCCCTTATGATCAGGGCCCTATTCTTCTACATTGCTACATTGCTTCCCTTCCATGTTCCATGTGTGCACATGTGATGGGTTAAATTCAGAGGTCAGATTTAGTTCAAAAGATGGGGTGTGTTCACTTTCACTCATTATATATATTTATATATATATACATTATTTATTTATTTATTTATTTTTTGGGAGCATATGTAAACATCATATTTTCATCTAATTTTACTACAGATTCTATTAATCTTACAATTTCTATGTATCTGCTGATTTTAACATATTGGACATTTAAACAAAAAATGTACCATAACATTTGCAAAATTTATGTTATACAGCATTTTTCCTAATAGCTTTTATTTAGTAGGTAAACATAAAGTGTGTCCATGATGAGGCATGTATTTCCAAGTTAATTTCACTTGGAATCAATGAAACATCACCAAACATCATTCATTTGCTAATTCAGTAATCTTCATGTTATTGCTCAAGTGCTTCAATTTTTATGATTTTCTGTTTCTTTTTTTTTTTTACTTAAATTTTTATGTAGTAAAAATGGGTGAATCGAGTCCTCATCCAGCCCCGCCATTTCAGACTGAAGTTTTCTCAGAAGAGCCTGTGGGTTGGGTGAGCGTCGGCATGACCGAGTGTCATTACCTTAACGACTCACAAAAGTCCACCCAACTGGACATTTTTACTGGCCATCTATGTTTTTGGGGTGAGGGGAGGTCCCTTCCCCCAATAGTTTCCTACTTGTTAAGTTCATTAACGTCATTGCAAAACTAAAGGGCCAAAATATGTCTTGGTTTTTCGACTACACACAGGGTAAGAAGAAAACATTTGCTGAAGAATCAATTTAAAACTTACAGCCTTTACTAAAATGATTCACAATACTTTTAGCATGTGTGCAATTCTAATAAGCAGTCTGCTATTTATGCACGCAGAGCAGCAGGTAGCAGATAGTTCAAAGGCAGTCTGTATCTGGGGATCCACCTCTGCTAACTTGTTTTTACCCCCCGCAAGCCAGGAATCTTTGACATGCATGATCTATGGTATGAGTCATCGAAAGGCTTTTTGGGTCAAAAAGGGTCTGTTCACCAATATGTTGGTAAGACGGTACTAACTGTATGTGTGTGTGTTGATCAGTGTGTGTATGTGTGTGTTTCTTTCCGCCTGTAGGATCCATCTGATGACAAGTCTGAGGTGCATTTGGAGCTGCAATTCCCATTTTGCCTCATTATCTCCACAGCATGAATATTCACTGCTCTATTATCTACAGTAGAGCAGACACGGAATTCCCGACCCTACACCCAAAGTCCCACATGCCCAAAATGCAGCATTTGCACTGTCTTCACTTCTCGACTTTTTTTATTTTGTTTACAGCAATGACAAAACAGAACCAAGCAAGGGTGAACTGTTTCACAACGTCCAATTAACTTAATACACAGTGGCTATCCAAACAAGACATGTATAGCTGCTGCACGATGACTATACTTTAGTACAGCCAGTGTGCAGCAAATATACACCAATCAGCCGTAACACCACTGACAGGTAAACTCAATAAAATTGACTATCTAGTTGTTTCATTACAGTGGCACCTTTTAGAGGGTGGGATATATTAGGCTGCAAGTGAATCCCAATTGTTGGAAGCAGGAAAACTGGTAGAGTGTAAGCATCTGAGCCACTTTGACATAGGCCTTATTGTGATGGACAAAATATCTTATGGAGTGTTCCGGGTCTGCAGTAGTTAGTACCTACCAAAACTGATCCAAGGAAGGACAACTGGTAAATCGGCAACAGGGTCATGGGCATCTATTGATGTCTGGTCTGATCCCATAGATGAGTTCCTGCAGGAGCTGCATAATATTAGGCATGAGCTTTTAATGTTATGGCTGATTGGAGTACATTGTGAGTAACTCTTTATCTGGATTGCCAGGAGATGCCTTGCAGATACATCACTTGTCATTGGGATACATTCAGTGGTAAATTACCCAGTCAGGCGTTTTTCCTCCCTCATTCTTCCCTTGGTTTGGACTGTATAAGCTGAAGAGAAAGCCTTAAATGTACATGTTAACTACTGATGTATTTAAGTGGAATCAATCTCATTTCCAATTTGTCAGCAGTTTTTCTGTATGGAAAAAGTGTATACTGTTCTGTCTAACACAGGATCTAAACCTTTTTGAGAACGGTATTAAATTTCATCACAGAGAAAAAAACAAACACACAGACACAAGCGCACGCACCCACAGAGTGAGAGATTATTACAGTGATGTTTTGGAATATTTTCAAGCTTCAAACATCTATATCCAATCTAGAGAACAAGATGTTAGTGCTGAAACAAAGCTTAGTTTTTACTTATGAGAAATGCTACAAGGTCCCAACTAAGATGTATCATCATCACAGAAATGAGTTTGTTATGTGTGAACATCTGCAAGCCTGGTTTACTGGTCACAGTTCACAAACGGTCTCTATTCACTTTGACATTCTGTATCAAGTAACACTCAGTCTAATTCTAACCTTAGCCTCAACATGATCCTAAACCTGGTTCTAATCCTAACAGAGGACTATATACAGAGCAAGGTGAGTGAAGCCACATATTGAGATGAGAATAAGCTGCGTTTAGTAAAACAGAATAACTTTTGTAGACATAAAATGAATAATTGAACAAATTATGATAAATTAAATTTACATTAAAATATGTCATCATTATGTTAATGCAAAGTTAGACTCTGAATGAGGACATGCAGTATTGGAAAGCCTGATGTATTGTAAAATATTGCTGGTTTTTAGTGTATTTGTTCTTGTACGCAAGAGTGACAGCAGATTGTGTTTTTGTAGTTCTGTTTTCTGATCTCCAGCTTCTTTGAAAAATACACAAATACAGTTAACCGAGTTAATATATTCCATTGATTTAGTATGGATGCTATCTAAAAACAACTAGTAGGAGGAGGAAACCAATTAAGTACTAGATATTAACATGAAATATTATAAATGATGTATTATGCTAATGAGGAGGGGAAAAAAAGCAAGTGATCAATCAGTTATGGGTGCTGCATGGAATCCCATATGGGTAAGTCTGCAGCTCAGTCTGGAGTTTAATTTAGATTTATATGGTGGAGCCCTGCGATGATTAAAGCCTTGCTGACCCATGGGGGGTCCAGGGTTGGCAATTGTCTTTGTTGACCTGACTAAAGAGAGTGGATACAGGGGTGTCAGGGACAGTCATACTTGTAGCTATTGTGAGCAAAGGCCCATGTAGACCAATTTAAGACTCTTTTGCTCTTTTCATGGTTCCTTGTTTAGATTTTGGGGTTATCTTTCTTCCATCTATTCTTTAAGCGTAGTGGGGGGAAATTATTGAAGATACACAATTAGGTGTTTATTGTAGTACATTTTGCCTATTTGAGCCTATAGACCTCAATTACAATGTGCAACCAACATGAAATGTTCATGAAATGTATAATTACCCAAAATTATGTTTTGTTGTTTTTACCTGATTGGGTGGTGGAGATTTCTTTTTTTGGGGGGGAATTACTTTTCACATGAGCCCTTGTTGCACGCTTGGCATGTAGCCCCCCTGATGTCACCTCCTCTTTCCTTTTCTTGACTGCTTCGGGAAGGAGTGTCTGATCAATCCAGTAACTATTCAGGTAATCCTGTAACCTAGGACCTATCTGACAAATACACAAAGCAATTTATAAATATATTAATGCACTTTAGGAAGAAATGGGTGTTATAACCCTAATTTTGTATTCCTTTTCTCTCTGTTTATGTGGGTGCATTGTTCATGGCTGATAGGGGATATACGAGAGTGCAGCAGTGAGGGTGGAAAAATATTTTCTTTCTTTTCCCCCCACCAGGTATTTTTATGTTATTATTTTGATATGTTTATGTATGCTTTTTTAAATATATATTTTCCCTTGCCTTTGCATGACTGCCCCGGAAAGGGGCTATATGCAAGTGAAGCAGCAAGGGGGAAAAGGTTTTTTTCCCCCACTAGAATATTATGCCTCTGCCTGAAGTTTATCTTGGTCTCATCAGACCACAGGACATGGTTCCAGTAATACTTCTGCAAATTTCTTGCGGGCTTTCTTGTGCATCATCTTAAAAAGTGGCTTCTTTCTGGGACGTCAGCCATGTACCAATTTGATGCAGTGTGCAGCGTATGGCCTCTGCAGCAATGCTGGCAGCTCTCATATGTCTATTTTCAAAAGACAACCTCTGGAGCACATGCACTCAGCTTCTTTGGTCGACCATGGTGAGGCCTGTTCTGAGTGGAACCTGTCCTGTTAAACCGCTGTATGGTCTTGGCCGCCATGCTACAGCTCACTTTCCATGTGTTGGCCATCTATTTATAGCCTAGGCCATCTTTAAGTAGAGCAACAATTCTTTTTTTCCTACTCATGCTATGAGTTTCCATGTTGAACTTCCAGTGACCAGTATAAGAGAGAGTGAGAGCAATAATGCCAAATTTAACACACCTGCTCCCAACTCACACCTGAGACCTCGTAACACTAACAAGTCACATGACATCAGGACGAGAAAATGGCTAATTGGGCACAATTTGGACATTTTCACTTAGGGGTGTACTCACTTTTGTTGTCAGCAGTTAAGACATTAAAGACTGTGTGTTGAGTTATTCTGAGAGGACAGCCAATTAACACAAGCTGTACACTGACTACTTTACATTGTATCAAACTGTCATATTTTAATTGTTGTCCCATGAAAATATACAATTAAATATTTACAAAAATGTGAGGGGTGTACTCACTTTTGTGAGATATAGTATATGTCTCCAAAATTGGGTATTTAACACTTGGCTTTTATTTTAAACATTGAATTATGCAGAAATTGAATTCTTCTTTAAACATAAGCCCTTCCATGAGGTCTTCAAGCTTGAAAAACATGTATTAAAGTGAGATGGTTTTGTACACTGGCTCTTGTGACATACACTAGGATTCCTCTGAGTACATGGAGTTTGCATTATGCATACAGCCGTGATGGGTGAGGAGAGATATCATGGATATCAGGAGCCTTTCAGTGAGCATGGGCACCTGTCAGGAAATGCCAAGATGTGGCCTGATAGTGAGGATTTGTGAGGCAAATGATGTTTTCAAGAAAATGTTTTCCTGCTGGAACTCACCTGAGCATTTCACACCGCACACACACACACACACACACACACACGCACGCACACGCACACGCACACGCACACACACACACACCTGAGGTGCTGTGTACCTGAGAATGATCCCTCAATTTGCTCTCTGTGAACATTCTCTTCTTTAATGGCCTCCTCTGACAGTAGTTTGAATGACATGCTGAAGTTTGACGGCTTGTTGGTATTGACTTTCCGGTCTCTGGGATTTGAAATGCTTTATTGATTTGGCGTGTTAGAAACTGACGCCAACTGCTGTGCGTCATCTGCCATATGGAGCAAGAGCCAAAGCACATGCGCATACAGATACACATGCACACACACACACACACACACACAAACACACACACACACACACACACTCACAGTTATACACAATTATACACAGTTATACACATCTATGTTTCAGTCAACACAGCAATTAAGTATGAGTTATTCATTTGCCAGGGAAAAATGCAGGAGTGGAAATTTACAGATGTGCTTTCTGTTTTTCATCAGAAATTTGCTGCACAACAACACATGTTTATGTGTAAATACACTGTCTGTGTGTGTGTGTGTGTGTGTGTGTGTGTGTGTGTGTGTGTGTGTGTGTGTGTGTGTGTGTGTGTGTGT